>MU769375.1:100700-155385 GCA_026770625.1 Nicotiana glauca
TTTTTTTCCCCCCCCCCCCCCCCCAAATTTGCTGAAAATTATATATCTTTTATAATGGCCTGGACGAGGAGGTCAAAAGGCGCTTCTGGGATGATTTGGATGAGGTTTTACGTGGTATTCCAAACTCCGAGAAGCTAGTCATTGCGGGCGATTTTAATGGCCATATTGAGGTCACTGCTAGGGGTTATGAAGAGGTTCATGGCGGGTTCTGTTTCGGAGTTAGGAATGAGGGCCGTACCTCTTTGTTGGATTTTGCTAAAGCGTTTGACCAGGTTTTAGCTAATTCATGTTTCCAGAAGAGGGACGAACACTTGGTCACTTTCCAGAATAAGGTTGCTAGGACTCAAATTGATTACCTTCTCCTTAGGAGGGATGATGGGGGCCTTTGCACTGATTGCAAGGTTATCCCGAGTGAGTGACTGTTGACGCAACATAGACTCCTGGTAATGGACTTGGAGGTCAAGAGAGTAAGGAAGAAGAAAGCGGTGTACGGCCAGCCAAAGATTAAGTGGGGAGCCGTGACTAAGGTAAAGGTGCAGGAGTTGGGGGAAACGTTGTTGGTCACATGGGTCTGGAGGAGTTGTGAGGACGCGAGTAGTATGTGGACCACGGCAGCGAACTGCATTAGGGAAGCTGCTATAGAGGTGTTAGGGGTATCGAAGGGTTATTCAGGAGGCCACAAAGAGGACTGGTGGTGGAATGAGGAGGTCCAAGGAAAAGTGAAAGCTAAGAAAGCGGCATATCTGAAGCTAGTAGGGAGCACGGATGAGGAGGAGCAGAGGAAGTGTAGGGAGTGTTAGAAGATGGTAAGGAAAGAGGCAAAATTGCCAGTCATGGCGGCTAAGACTGCAGCTTTTGAGCAATTGTATGAGGATCATGGAGGCAAAGGAGGCGACATGAAACTGTACAGGTTAGCCAAGATTAGGGAGAGGAAGGCTCGGGACCTGGATCAAGTGCGGTGCATTAAAGACGAAGATGGTAGGGTTCTAGTGGAACAGGTGTGTATTAAGCGTAGATGGCAGGAGTCTATGGATAGACTCCTGAACGAGGAATGGGACATGAACAGCATGCTAGGTGAGTTGGAAAACTCAAGGAGTCGGAGGATTTTGGGTTTTGCAGGCATATTAGGAGCGAGGAGGTTGAGGGGCAATGCGGAAGGTGAGCAGGGGTAAGGCAACTGGGCCTGACGAGATCCCAGTAGAATTTTTGAAGGAAGTGGGGCAGGCAGGCTTGGAATGGCTTACTAGGTTCTTTAATGTAATTTTCAAGGGGAAGAAGATGCCGAGGAGTGGCGGTGGAGTTTGATAATCCCGTTGTACAAGAACAAAGGTGATATTCAGGACTGCAACAACTATAGGGTTATCAAGTTGTTGAGCCATACTATTAAAATTTAGGAGAGGGTGGTGGAGAGAAGGGTGCGACGTAGTGTTACTATTTCCAAGACCAATTCGAATTTATGCCGGGAAGGTCTACTACAGAAGCCATTCACCGTGTGAAGAGATTGGTGGAGCAATATAGGGAAAGGAAGAAGAACTTGCATATGGTATTCATAAACCTGGAGAAAGCCTATGATAAAGTCCCGAGAGAGGTCCAATGGAGATGTATGTAGGCTAGCAGTGTCCCAGTAGCGTACATTAGGGTGATTAGGGACATGTATAAGGGAGCGAAGACTCAGGTGAGGACTACGGGAGGAGGCTTGGATCATTTTCAATTGGAGATGGGTTTGCATCAGGAATCGGCTCTTGGCCCGTTTTTGTTTGCCTTAGCGTTAGAGGTGCTGACGCGACACATATAAGGGGAGGTGCCATGGTATATGCTATTTGCTGATGACATAGTCCTGATTGATGAGACACATGGCGGAGTTAACGCTAGGTTGAAAGTTTGGAGAGAGACGCTAAAGTCTAAGGGTTTTAAGTTGAGTAGGTCGAAAATTGAGTACTTGAGTGCAAATTCAGTGATGGGATGCATGAAAAAGGAGTGGTAGTGAAGATCGGTACTCAAGTTGTCCCTAAAAGAGATAGTTTCAAGTATCTTGGGTCTATTATTCAAGGCAACAGAGAGATTGACGAGGGTGTTACCCATCGTATTGGAGCGGGGTGGATGAGGTAAGGGCTCGCCTCGGGGGTTTTGTATGATAAGAGTGTGTCACCTGGACTTAAGGGCAAGTTCTACAGAGTGGTGGTTAGACCGGCTATGTTGTATGGGTTGAGTGTTGGCCCGTCAAGAAGTCCTATCTCCAGAAGATGAAAGTAGCTGAAATGAGGATGTTGAGATGGATGTGTGGTCATACCAGGAAGCATGGGATCAGGAATGAAGTTATTAGGGACAAGGAGGAGTGGAATTCTGTGGAGGACAAGTTGCGAGAGTCGAGGTTGAGATGGTGTGGGCATGTGAAGAGGAGAGACATAGATGCTCCGGTTATGAGGTGCGAGAGGTTGTCCATTGCGAGTTTAAGGAAGGGAAGAGGCAGGTGGCCTAAGACGTATTAGGGAGAGGTAGTTAGGCAGGACATGTCATTGCTCCAGCTTACCGAGTATATGACCCACGATAGAAAGGTATGGAGTTCGAGGATTAGGGTTGTAGGTTGACAGATAATAGTGTATTTCTCCTATGCTTACTAGTAGTAATAGGATTATTTTTGTATTATCTTATTCATGATTCTTTACTATTACATGTTGTGTCATTTGAGCCCGTTTCCTTAATAAAGTGTTGTTACTATTGTTTGCTACTTGTTGCCTTATCTCCACTATTCATTTGAGCCGAGGGTCTATCTGAAACAGTCTCTCTATCTTTAGACGGTAGGGATAAAGTCTGCCTACACACTACCCTCCCCAGACCCCATTTATGGAAATACACTGGGTTTGTTGTTATTTTTGTTGTTGTTGTTGTATATTTAAACCTTAGATTTACTTGTTCATTCTTAGTAAGAAAAAACAATTTTTACACCCATAATGTCACATTATTGTAAAATAGCTTTTTCGCTTGTGTGGGGGGGGGGGGGGGGGGGGGGGGGTGCGGAGAGGTTATTTTCACGTGCAGTGCGGAGAGGTTATTTTCACGTGCACTTCTTTGTTTATGTACCTTCTTCAATTGTTGATCCTCATGAACCACAAACAAAAATGATCCAAAATGAGCAAGGCACTACTTCTTAGTGAAGTCAAAACACTAAGGATCACATAGACATGAAATAAGAAATATGGATAAATCAGGACATCAGCCACATATTGAGGTCTAAGGGGTCGTTTGGTATGAGGTATAAGGAGGTATAAGGAGGTATAAGGGTGGTATAAATATTTAATACCACCTTAATACTTTGTTTGGTTAGTAAACCAGGTATAAGTTATCACGGTGTTAATTTTAACACCGGAATAACTTATACCTTATAAAAGGTGGGGTAATTAGCACTGGTATAACTTATACCTTCTTCTTAGAAATTATGCAATTGTCATTCTTAACACAACATACCAAACAATGAATAAACAACAATCCCAGAATAACTAATCCCAGCATAACTTATCCCAATATAACTTATACCGGCATAACTTACACCGGTATAAATCATATTCCAACCAAACGACCCGTAAGAGAATTTCAAGGGTGCAGCGGGCTTGATAAATGATATGGCACCAAAAAGGTGAAATAGAGATATGAGAGAGAGAATGAGAGAGCAAAAGGTAGAAAGAGAGAAGACTAAGAGAAACGGAGATAATAAAGAGGAGGTTTTGCACTCAAAATCCAAGATATTTTGAGAAGCCAAATAAAAGCTATCGTATTCTCCAAATACTTCTCAAACTCTTACGATATTTTGGTATGCATTCAGCTGAAGAAAGACATTTGGTGTTCAATCTTTAAAAGACCGGACAATGAGTGTACTTTGCTCATGCTATAAGATACCCATTATATTTAAATAAAGGAAAAGACTCAATTATACACCTAGAAACAGTAACATACCAGGATTCTTTAACTCAGACTTAAATTAAAGATCATGGAATCGAGACTTACTTGGTAATATTAGTTGTCATTACTAAGGTTAAGCATTTGATCTATTGGTTGGATTTTCGAAAGTTTGGGAATGCATCATTACTTAAATTTTGGTTTCATTTTTAACCCACTTTTGATGATTGACCAAAATACTATCTCAGAAACGACACTTTAACTATACTTCCTGGCACTCCCAACATGTTCATCCTAGCAAAATAAAATATCTAGCATATCAAACAACTGAGAGTAATCTTCTAAAATACATAACCAAATCAATCAATCAATTATGCCTCAATTCTGAATCTGCATCTAGCCAATCCAGGAACAAATTCGGGTCCCAACCAATGTTAGGATCATCCACCTTGAACTTTACATGTATGATCATATATAGTCCTTGTGGTTCTACAAAAGCTTAAGGCTTTGCCTATCAAAGAGCTTACCCTGGCTTCCTAGCAGAAAAGGCCTCATATTTCTACTGATAAGTTCCCAACTAAAGAATGCCACCTGTGCAGTGATATTTATGGCATACTACTATCTACCCTAAGTCGATCTTCATCACATGGAGAATAATCTTCATCTAATGGGGCGTGCTGTTTGGGAGAAGTGTCATATGTGAGGAATTTAATATTGCAAATATTTGAGGTGGTTGACAATTGCTGTTTGAGAAACAACCAAATCGTCCATGTAACGCTAGCACATTTTATTAGGGCGTCACTGATAATTTGTTCAAAATGCTTCGACTGTTGAGAAAATCTCTAGAATATGGGCAAGATCTGGCCTTTACTTCAACTAGCAACAAGAGGGTTGAGTTTTGACAAATCAAGATTAGAGCTCCCGTTAAGTCCCCTATGGAGGGGAAAAACTCAGGGTTTGATGTTAACTGGCTATTGTGAGTTCATCATGGAAGGCTTGGCATAAGCAGATGAAACATATCCAACAAGGAGAAAAGAAATTTGCCATACTGCTTACAATTTCTAAAGATTAGGACAGACTCAAATGATTATTGGTCTTTGGTGAATGGGTAAGTGCTTATCTCTGGTGAGTGTTACATTGACCATAATCAACCCAGTAGAAAATGGTAAACCATTTAGCAGGGACTCATTAGTATTTATTTAGAAAGCATTTGCCGCTTAACTATGGCTAAAACTTGGACAATTAGTTATTAGAACTGTGTAAAATCATCTTTAAGATTGAATAATGTTATATAGAATCAGCTGTCAGAAAGTCTGGAATCAATTTCCACAAGATGCATTCTTTTAATCTTCATAACTACTTTTCTCCATTCATTTGATGGACTCACCCATTAGGATCATTGATGTCATAAATAAACTGATTATCACTTCGAGATTAAAGGTGGTTGTCTTGTTCATCATTTTCCTGTTGAGGGAGACATGATAAAAGGGTGAAAATAACAGGCACCAAATCCCTATAATTAGCACAAGTCAAAGCCCTCATGAAATTGCTATTTATGCAGCACTTTGAAAGATGTACAAGGAGCTCCCATAAATAATTTACCTTGTCCATATTTGGCACCAGTTCCTGAAGCTTCCTTATTCTGTCACTTATGCGCGTTCGACGAACCTTGCAAAAGAGAAGTACAAGCATAACCTTGTTAGATTAATGACTGGTTGATTTAAATTGCCTATAAACACAAGTAGAAGGGGGAAAAAGGAAAATGCTTTACTCGCTCAGCTATGCTGCGAGGATGGGTAGCACAACCACGCTTTGCTCGAACCTTACAGGGCACCAAATCGTCCATGAGCTTCTCCATTTCAGCATCCAGTGATCCACCAGAACCGCATAACTGTCCACTTCGCTCTCCCTTCTACACATCCCAAACACAAACAGCTGTAAGTACGTAAATATTAATAGAAAGAATAGTGCTTCACGAGACCCCAAAAAAGAGAAGTCAGATCACACACACATTCAACAGAATTGCTTCAAAGTTTATGCACAACAGTTTCCAACGACTATTGGTTTGTAGTGTTATTAACTAATAATTTGTTATTACTAATATTAAGGAACCAATTGTATTATCCTCCTATACTGATCTTACACCAATGGTTATATTTGGACAACAACAAGAAGACTTAAAATTCAATCCATATATAAATAATACTCCCTCTGTACCAATTTATGTGGCAGTGGCACACCATCCCATCACCTTTCTATATTTAGAAACAATTTAACTTTAGAATATCCATATTACCTTAATGAGATGATTTATAGCCACATAAAATGTCTAAGGCTTGTTTTAGACTACAAGTTTCAAAAGTCATTCTTGATTTCTTCTTAAACTCTCTATCAAATGGTGCCACATATATTGGGACGAAGGGAGTAACAAGAAAAGAAACATATAGAAGAAGACAAATATATGTTACTTCCACAAGAAAAATATGCTTTCAACTATCTCATTTGCGTAGCCATAAAACACAATACAAAGGGTAGACAAACTTTTTTAATGGAAAGTCAAGTCATGTAATCAGATGAATATTCAAGACCATGTTAAATTTACAAACATTAACAAGTAAAATCAATACTTTCCAAGGTTGAAATATCCACATGCTTGCCTCAAGAAAAATATTAAGCCGAATTTAGGGATAATAAAAATTTAAACTTCAGATGAGGTGGTAAAGTTTATACTAACCAAGTGGTTAGATAATTTTCTGGGCGAACTTTCGGAATCATCTTCTCTGGGCCGCTTAATGGGCTGAGAAATATAGTTCAAACTGGAGGGAATTCCATAGCTTGAGAAGCAACCATCTGAGTTAATATGTGAAAGAAACTCCGCCGGAGAACTCTGCTGCCGGAGAAAATTACTACTACCGCCGGATTCAAACAGACCCGGATCGCCGGTGAACCTAGTTTCCGGTTTAACAAGCTCCGGAAGCTGCTGCTGGGTAGTTGATGGGTGGGGTGGTGGTTTATTGGGTGAGTGTAAAATGGGAGAAGGGTTAAGAACCACTTCGTTTTCAGTGTCGGATTCGAGAAGTGCTTCTAACCATGTCGCCGGAGCTGAACGGTACCGGGATAATCCACTGCCTCCGCCACTTCCACGTTGCATCGCTGAACTTCTTCCGGTGATTTCTACAGCAATTGGTTTTTCTTTTCTTTTCTTTTTTTCTCTTCAGGTGAATATTTTGTTGTTCTTTTCAAGTTTTTGTTTCAGTGAGCTAAAAAAGAAGATAGAGTAGTAATACGCTTCAATACTTTCTACAAACCAATCGATACTCGTATATTTATCTCTTAGTATACGGTAGTAGTATAGCGTAGGTACAGAAATGGTATGAAAAATGCTCTCCGTCCAAGCAAGAGATGTAGGGCCCGTTTGGCCATAAAAAAACTTTACTTTTTTTCAGAAAATTTTCTATTTTTTTTTCCGAATCAGTGTTTGATATCTAGTTTTAAAAAGAGAAAATATTGGATTTATCAGCAGTTGATATGAAATAAATAAAATAGTGACAGTGCTTATGATTTTCTCAAAAAAATTTCTAAAAAAGGAACTGGATCATTAATAATATTTTTATATAACTTCAATTGCTTTATCTTCTTCTCAGGTATCATCCAATAGTTTCAAATTTTTAATTGCATTTCACTATCACAACTATATAAACAACATGTATTACAACTTATATAATGTTTTAAGGTCAAAGAGCTGGAGAAGAAAATGTCAAAATCAAAAGGAACATAAGAAGCTGGAAAGCAACCTTCATTTAACTTCTAGGTTGATAACTTAATTAACTTCGGCGAAAAGAGAATCACATGATGCTTTAAGTAGGAACCAAAGTATTTCATTTGTATAAGTTAATAACTTAATTAATGATCTCTCTGGTTATAAAAATGAGCAATTTGATAGGTGATACTCCCTCCGGGCAGAGGCGGATCCAGAATTTAAAGTTTATGGATTTTTATCGCAATCTCAAATTAATATACCATAATAACTGAGTTCACCGTTAGATATTTATAGATATTTAGTAAATTTTTTAATAAAAATACAAGGTTTACACAAAAGTTATTGGATTCTCGGGAACCCATACACAATACTCTAGATACGCCCCTGCCCTCCGGTCCATAATAAGTAATTTTTTGACTTTTTTATTTTGGTCCAAAATAAGTGTTCTTTTATATAATCAAGAAGGAATTAATTTTATTTTTTCAAAATTTGCTCTTATATATTTACGTATCCCAATGTGTCAAAGTAATAATATACAATTTAATTAAGGGTAATTTAGTCAATCTATATTTTTTTCTAGGAATTAGTAGTATTTTCTTAAGGGGTATGCCAAAGGCAAAAAAGTCACTTATTATGGACCGAAGAGAGCATTAAAAATCTCTTAAGCTCTATGTTTGTCAAAAACCACTAGATAATCGGGACCAAATTTCTTTTATATTTCATTGTTATTGTTGTTGGTATTTTTTTTTTTAAGTTAATGTGAAGCTTGATACACAAGTCATCCCAAGAAGGATAGTTTCAAATACCTTGGGTTCATACTACAAGGTAACGAGGAAATTGGCAAGGATATTGGTCATCATATTAGAGCAGGATGGATAAAATAGAGGCTCGCATCTGGTGTCCTATACGATAGGAACATGCCACCTAGACTTAAGGATAAGTTATACAAAATTTGTAGTTGGACCGACTATATTGTAATGGAGTCGAGTGTTGGACAGTCAAGAAATCTTATGTCCAGAAGATGAGAGTACCAAAAATGAGGATGTTAAGATGGATGAGTGTGCATACGAGGAAAGACAAGATTAGGAATAAAGTTATTAGGGACAAGGTGGGTGTAGCGATCATGTGGAAGACAAGTTGCAAGAATCGAGATTGATATAGTTCGGGTATATATGTGAAGAGGAGAGACCCTGATACCCCGGTCAAAAGGTGTGAAGAACTGATCGTGTTGGGCCAGAGAATGTCTAAGAAGTACTGTTGATGGATGATTTGGCAGGATATGATATTATTTCAGCTTATCTAGGACATGATCATAGACGAAAAAGTGTAAAGGTCTAGAATTAAAATTGTAGGTTGAGAGGTAGTTGAGAATTTCTCCTTGTCCTACTATTAGTATTAACAGTAGTCTTGTATTTTCCTTTTCCTTGTTCCTTGTTCTTTGTTATTACAGATGTGTCACTATTACCAATAGTTGTCACTAGTCTTGTATTCTCGTATTCATTGATCCTGGTCATTACGTTTTTTGTCATTTACTTCCATTTTCTTTTACCTTATTGTTGTTGCTATTAATTAGTTATTACTTACTTTCATCGTTGTTGCGCCGAAGATCTATTGAAACGGCATCTCCATCTTCATATGATAGAAGAAAGGTTTGTGTACATATTATTTTTTTTCGACCCCACTTGTGTGATTTTATGGGTTTGTTGTTCTTGTTGTACTTTTTTTCAAAATCTCTGTCCTTTTTTTTTCCGCTATTCTGTTGTTTATACAATCAGTTCCTTCAAGTTAGGTAAAATGAATTCAATTAGCACTATACCAAACACGACCGTAGTTTGATGTATATACGCATACAGGATTGTTTACAAAAATACGCGTATGATTTGACGATTTGCGGCGGTGAAACGTCATCTGAGGTCTACGCCTTGTAACCAACAAATCCGAAACGCAACGATACGCGTGAAAGTACGGCCAACCAAACAGAATGCCTTTACGGCTTTGCTATTTAACCTTACCTTCTAAGCTATAAAATTTAAACTTGGCGTTTGGACCTAAGAATTGTAAAATTCCAAAAAAAAAAAAAAAAGTGAAAGTTTTTTCAAGTAAAAATAGTATTTAAAAATTAGAATTGTGTTCGGATATGAATATAATTTTGGATTGTTTATTAATATTGTAAGTGACTGAGTAAATTTTTGAAAAATAATTTTTTGGAATTTTTCAAATTTTTGAAAAATTCCAAAATTTATCTTCAAGTAAAAATTAAAAATTTTATAGCCAAATACTTTTCGCAAAAAATAAAAAATAAATTTGAAAAAACATTATTATGTCCAAACAGGCTCTTAAAAAGAAAACCTCTTTTACCAAGCTAAGAGCCTAAGACCAAAACTTTTAAATGCACTTTCAGATTTAAAATCATTTGGAATAACTAAAAGTAAAATATGGCACATGATAGTAGTAAGACTTACATGATTCAACTTATACACTTCTTAAGTTAAGTACTCATTTTTCTTTCTCAAACAAAAATATAACATTTGACACACAAATTTTAATCATATAATACTTACTAAGAATATTTAATTTTTTCAGAATATCTCGAGTATAAAAAATACCTTGTAGAATTTAAATGAATTGTTAAATTAAAACTAAAAACATGCTTTTTCTTCCCATTGTGATGGCACAGTTTAATTGGGTAAAAAATTTAATTTATTTAAAAAATTACTTCTATCACACTATTGTTAATGCATTTATTTCTTGAAGTAGATAAAGACAATACTTAAAAAATATTAAAATTTGCTAAACATTTTGTAGAACAAGTAAATAAAAATTTTACTACTTGAATTGAAAAAAAAATAATTTAATCATACCAATAATTAATTTTAAATCTAATATATCTGAGAATTCATTTCTAAACTAGGTTTTCAATAAGATATCACATAATTTATTTTTTTACTTACTTGTAACTTGTAAGACCTACAAAATACATTTTTTTTTTCTCTATCCATCATTATCACGACGATGAGTCGATGACACAATAGAATTAACAAAAGGCTTATCTAATTTTTGTGGCAAAGGAAGAGTAGATGTTCCAAATTAATGGGAATCGCGTGGATAAAGAGCGTGGGAGATCATCGGCAAAGTACTGAACCTTTTTCTTTATCGATTTCCAGCTGTACCTCATAGAAATTGGTGGCCAAAATTCAATGAGAGGAAGGGAGTTCACCCTGTCCACAAATTATAAGGAAAAAAAATTGCAGCTTAGCATTACTGTAATAATAAGAAAAAAGGTTTTGTGGACGTGGGCGTTTTGCTCGATCTTTTCATGTTCTTTATTTTTTGGGTTCACTTTAAGTTATTGTAGTTTTAATTTAATACGAAATTTAAGATGTTAATTTGACTAATATCAATAATAATGGAATGAAATTCAAAATTAGCGGCTGAAAAGAGAAAAATATTACATCAAACTTAAATTATGAATAATTTATTAATTTAAATTTATGAATAATTGTGAAGTTGTGAATAATTAAAACGACTTTGTTTACCCGTTAAACGATACAGTTAAATTAATACGTGGTTTCTAGACAAATGAATTAATTTGATCCTAATTAATAAAATAATTAAAGAAATGTGTAATAAAATTAGCCTTGAGATGGAGACGAAATAGCAGAAACTGTAGTTCCGGGCACAACAATAATAAAATCAAAAAGCAAGAAGATAAAATTGTATTAAGCTTTGGATAAAGTATAGTGTAAGTTTGCCAGAAAAATCATGTGTCCTTTGCAATGATAGTTGAGCTTATTATTTATAACTACGTCTAGGGAAGGAGGTCCTAGGAACGTGCCCCTTCTTTAATGTCAATTATGACGGTCATTGATGAAGATGTAACAACGAGCATAAATGTCAAATTTCTTGTAACAGGCAATCGTACTTAATACCATGGAATATTTCTTATTAAACGCTACTGGGCGAAGAGTATTTATTACATCTTTATGAGTATCATTCTTTCGGGTGACAGACGGAACAGTTGCCTTCGGTCTTGGACACCCCCCCATCGTAGGATCCACATGTTCCTTTTTTGGATGACCACGTGGCATAACATATTTTACCATATACAGATAGTCCTTCTGCTTTCTGGTTACATAACTTTGTGTCACTGGGAAGTTAGTAGAAACTTTCTTTTGGCGAGAATTGATATGATTCTTTTTTAAGGTTTCTAACGATAATTAGACGCACGTCTTTCCGCATTTAATGCCCCGAATACGCGTCATCCCACGATTCAGCATATCTTTTGCTGGTTATCGAGGTAATCATGACCATGAATTTAGCCTCCAAAACTTTTACTTATACGCATCAATCTTCTCCCATTATACTCCATAACTTTCCAAAACTTTCTGAAATCTTCCGTGCTGTTAATTTATCTTTTCTGAACTCCCTTTAATACAAAAAAGCTTTTCTTTCATTCCAATACCTTCTTTAAAGAGTGCTAGCTCTTCAAAAGGTAAGATCAAAGTTGACGATGTTGCTCCCCCAACAGTGGATTCTATTATTCATAGAAGTCTTGTTATAGCAAAAGAATTCGAAGAGAAACTCCCTTCGGCTCTCCCTCGCACGTGGGTTGTTGGCAGATACCCTTCTTCTATTCGTCTTTCCAGTATTCATGTTATGAAGGAAGACTATCGCTGGTATGATTTGAACATTGTTTCTCCCGCTCTAACGGAGTGAGTGACTCTTCCTAAGAAGGGTTTTACATACTTTTACGCGTATCTCTTTACTTTGGGTGCGCTTTCCTTAAGTGAAGATCTTGACTCCATCATTGCGGAGTTCTGCCTCAACTATCAAGTACCAGGGACGACTGAGGCAGGGATGTCAGAGTTTGTATCAGCCATTGAAAAGATGGAGTGAAGGTACTCTAGGAAGTTCTAATGGAAGACTTATGGTTTGTGGAGAAAAGAAGAGGGTTTTATTAAGGATGGATAATTATGAAGAGAGAGATAGGGACCGGTTCTGAAACGACGGTTGTGTGTGGAGAAGTTCAACGTTTCAGAGGGAGATGGAACGATTTGAAGTGAAGAGACGTGACAGCATGATCTAAAAAGGTGGATGACATGGCAGTTGTGTTTTGTACCTTTTTAAGACGTGTATTAAAGAATGCATATAACTACTCACCTTTGGTACAAGAGCGAGGTTCTTGACCTGTTATTTGAAAGTATCAATCCTCTTTAATCGTCCATGTACTGCATTTATAACTTCTATACTCATCATGTGTGTTTACCTGCAATGGTATTGAAGTGAGTTAGACTTGTCCAGAAAACAATTTTAGCTAGTTTTACCTGAAGGTTATTTTCATAGCCAAATGATGAGGAATCAGGTTTTCAAGTGGGATTTAGCATCCCTAGCTTCACTCTGTTTCTTTCAAAATGTTCCCTACTTAATGCTTTAGTGAAGATATCTGCAATTTGATCTTCTGTGCTACAGAACTTCATACAGATCAACCCTTTCTCCACATTGTCCCTCAGAAAGTGATTCCTCACGTCAACATGCTTGGTCCTTTTGTGTTGAACTGGATTCTTGGCCATGCTGAGCACTGGTGTTGTGATATAGAAGGGGCACACTCTCAGTAAGTACCCCAAAATCTTCTAGTTGTTGTTTAATCCATAGAAGTTGAGCACAACAGGATGTTACAACTACATATTCTGCTTCAGCTATTGAAAGAGTCACTGAATTTTGCTTCCTTGTTCCCCAGGAGATGAGACATGATCCTAGAAAGTGAGCCATTCCAGAAGTGCTTTTCTTGTCCACCAGATAACCTGCATAGTCTGCATCAGCATATCTAACGAGATTAAAACTATCACCTAAGGGATAATAAAGAACCAGGTCCTGTGTTCCTTTAAGGTATCTTAGAATTCTTTTGGCAGCCTTCAACTGAGATTCTTCAAAATTTAATTGAAATCTTGCACACAGCCCCACACTGAAGATAATATCAGGTCTACTGGTAGCGAGATAGAGAAGAGACCCAACGGTGCCTCTATATATGGTTTGATTCACATGAGATCCAATTTCATCCATGTCCAATCGAGTGGCCACCGCCATAGGAGTATCTATCACCTTTGATGCTTCCATGTCAAACCTCTTCAAGAGTTCCCTGATGTATTTTTGCTGACAAAAAAATGTACCCTTTGAGGACTATTTTACTTGAAGACCCAATAAGAAGTTCAGTTCCCCTATCATACTCATTTCAAACTTACTTCCCATGAGTTTTGCAAATTTTTCACATAGAGACTCAGCTATTGCCCCAAAAAATGATATCATCAACATAGACATGAACAATGAGCAGGCTCCTTCACCATTTCTGTAATGACCCGACCAGTCATTTTGAGTACTAGTGCTCCGTTCAGCAGTCGGAGGACATGGACATCTTCATTTAAGGTATTATGACTTGTACGCTTGCTCGGAATCGAATTTCGGGAAGTCCAGAGTTGACTTGGGAAGAGAATTCTTATTTTGGAAGCTTAAAGTTGAAATAATGAACTAGGATTGGAATTTTGAGTAAACGGCCTCGGAATTGGGATCCGAAGGTTCCAGCAGGTTCATATGATGATTTCGGACTTGGGCGTGTGCCCGGATCAGGTTTTGGATAACCCGGGAGCATTTTGGCGCCTATTGTGGAAGTTGGCATTTTAGAAAGAATTTCATAGGTTTGGTTTGAAGTGCATTTCAGTGTTATCAATGTCCGTTTGGGATTCCGAGACTGTGAATAGCTCCATATGGTGATTCTAGAGTTGGGAGCGCGATCGGAAGTGAATTTGGATGTCCGTAGGTCCCTTTGGAGCAATTTGGCTAAAGATAGAATTTGAAAGTTTTTGAAAAGTTTGACCGGAGGTTGAATTTTTTATATCTAGGTCGGAATCCGATTCTAAAAGTTGGAGTAGGTCCGTAATGTCGAATATGATTTGTGTGTAAAATTTGAGGTCAATCGGACATGATTTGATAGGTTTAAGCATCAAAAGTAGAAGTTGGAAAGTTCGAAGTTCATAAAGGTTGAATCGGGGTGTAATTTGTGATTTTAGCGTTAATTTATGAGATTTGAAGCCTCAAGCAAGTCCGTAATGTGTTTTGGGACTGGTTGGTATGATTGGTTGGGGTCCCAAGGGCCTCGGGTGGATTCCAGATGGTTAACTGATCGAAAAAGTAGAATTTGGGAAGGCTTGAGATTTGCTGCTTCTGTCATAACCGCATCTGCAGTTCTTGGACCGCAGAAGCGGGACCGCAGATGCGGTCAAATGCTCGCAGAAGCGGAAGGGGGCCAGGTCCAAGAAAATCGTAGAAGCGGCCCAGGGACCGCAGAAGCGGTTCTGCATAAGCGGCCCCCAGATAGCAGAAGCGGTCAGCTTCCTTTTGCCCAAAGCCGCAGAAGCGGCAAAAAGTCGCAGAAGCGGAAGCAGCTGGGGCAGTGAGATGTTTTAAGTTCGGGGTTGAGTTCATTTTAACCCCATTTTTCTTCTATTGGAGTCGATGGGGAGCAACTTGGAGATGCCATTTTTGTCACTTGTCATGAGGAAAGTAATTTATGCTAGCTTTGAGTTAAATACAAGGTTTATACATGGATTTAGGCAAGGAAATTATAGAAATTTGGGGTTTTGGTGGAAAACCTAGGAATTTACATTTCTTTGAATTTGACCACGATTTTGAGTATAGAATTAGGAGAAAATCATATATTTAAGTTCCTAAGGCCATGGGTAACCTTTGTCTTCGAGAAATTTTGGAATCCAGGCACGTGGGCCCGAGGGTATTTTGGTCATTTCACTAAGCGGAGTTGGGAATCTGTGTAATTTGAATTTGTAACAAGTATTTGAGCATGTTCTTATTAGTTTGTCGTTAATTGTCCAGTTTGGTGCATTGTGCGTCGGTTCAAGCCTTCAGAAGAATGTAATATGCCGGTTATGAGTCTTTGGAGCGAGGTGAGTCTCCTTTCTAATCTTGTGAGGGGGAATTTACCCCATAGGTGAGTTAAATTAGTTATGTGCTCCTATTTGTGGGGGCTACGTACGTACGAGGTGACGAGAGTCCGTGCGTTGCTACTATTATGCTATTGTCCGGGTAGTCTAGGACCCAAAATCATGTTATATTTGAATTAATTGTGAACCCATTGATGGTTTGAATTGCTTAGATCACATTAAATTAATAAATGGATTTATAAAAAGACTTAAGCTTCATTTTCTCAAATTATTAAAATGAATTGGCCTTTCTTGGATAATTGCTCCATGTTGACTTCTTGACTGATTGTTTGTCTGTGTGTGTTTATTTTGGAACGGGCCGAACGCCTCAGCAGATTAATAGATGCATCTATAGGCGCGCCGTCAACCCTCGGCAAGTGCACATTTATTTCTGTTGGATCGGATCGTTGCTTCGGTGTGATTTGCGCATGCTTGTATTGCTGCATGGACTTATTCAAGTTTTTACATGCCTCACTCTGGCTCGAGATCATTTTGTTAATAATGAAAAGAAATCTTGGAAACTTTTCCTATGAAAGAATTATGTGTTTACTTGTTTCTTCTATCTGGATTAAAATCATATTTATAAAATAAATCCATTGTTTAAAATGTATATTAAGGATAAATAATCATTGGACTATTAGAGAGTGTCAAGTTGACCATCTCGTCTCTACCCCTTCGGGATTAGGCGGGATACTCACTGAGTACACGTTGATTACGTACTCATACTACACTTTTGTGCATTTTTGTTGCACATGTATATGTTACTTTAGCGGCCTACTAGGCATAGTAGCACGGACGATTCAGGGACTAGATGAGTTGCAGTATGCAAGGCGGCCCGCAGCTTTAAAAGCCCCTTTCTAGTAAATTATATTTCCTTTCTGTCCATTGTATTCTGGACTGACGTTGTATTATATTTTATATCTTTATCAGTAGTCGCTCATGCACTTATGACACCGGGTTTCTGGGATGGTTTTCAATGGATTTGTACTAATTGTTATTATTTAAATTTGAACTCAAGTAGTGATCTTTTATTTATGAAAAATGGAAGGTAAAACCTTAGATTTTCGAAAGTATTAAAAGAGGATATAATTGATAATTTAGTTGGCTGGCCTGACAGAGGTGTACGGCGCCCCCACGACCCTTAGTGGATTTTGGGTCGTGACAATATCGTATCAGAGCACTAGGTTCCCATCGGTCTCACGAGTCATGAGCAAGTCTAGTAGAGTCTCGCGGACCGGTACAGAGACGTCTGTACTTATCCTCGGGAGGCTGCAGGACTGTTGAGAGTACTTCCCTTCTTGATTTCCTTATCGTGCGGTTCGATTCCTTTGAGGCTTATGCCTTTGATTCCTTCTCACTCAATCTTATGCGACGCGAGCGCTTGTCATATATCAAAAATTGAAGGATTGTAATGGCACTACAAATATGGTACGAGATGATTTTCCCGGTATAGTTGATTGAACTATTATAGTCGTATTTTGGAGGGATATTATATTATTTCAGCTCAGTAACAGAACTTCTAAGATCCTTGAGTCTAGGCACAGGTTGCCATGATGCTTATGAGCGATTATTCCGTAGTGTTGTTGTAATGGTAGGGTGTTGCCCACGTGTCGGGGTAGTGAATGAATTGAAGGGAGGTTTACTCAATATGTAATCAAAGGGATTCGGTATTTTATTCCCGACATGAGAAAAGGCATTCGGACTAAGAATGGTCAGGTGTGGGCTGGTGGAAGTAATGAGGCTTGGTATTTGCAAGCGTGGTTGAGCTTTCTTTTATGAGAAGGTGTCGTGGTCCTTATTGAACGTACTAAGTTGTTGGTGTTATAATCTGATACAATTCGCCTTTATGGCAAGATATTGTGAGATAGTATTAGAGATACAACTGTCAGATATCGCAGGGCGCGCTGGTTCTAGATTTGATCAGTATTTCAAGATGTTGACGGTCCAATAAAGACAACCTTCAGAAAAGTTTAAAGTCAGTAACAAATTGTGGATTCAAGTTCCAGGAAGATACATTTTATTAAGGCAACAACTGAGTAGCAAAAGATGAGAAAATATGTGGGAAGTGTCAGATGGAGTTTTGAACTTCTAGAAGGCCAGGTATAAGAAATGCATGTCGATTGGTTGATTAAAGAAGCGAGTTTGCCCAAAGTGGGAGAGTGGCGGATGTTGCATATGGGCTTGGTAGTAGGATGACTACGCGCCAAAGAAGAGTTTGGAATGATCTGGGATTTTAGCGACTGGCCATTGAAGTCTGCGGATGTAAATTGAAGTATGGGCCATTATGCGGCAGGAGATTTGGTATAACGGGAAGGAGCTGCTTGGAATGAAGAAGGACGCAACATAACTCTGAATTTGGAAAGGTGTTGTCGCACATCTAATTGATGTCCACGAGGAGTGAACGGACTGGTGCAGCTAGAAAGTGAGCTTGGACTCAGGATTTAGTTATTGATGTCATGGTGATTGTACCCCCGTGCAGCAGCATTGGAAGGTGTTGGGAGGTGATTTCCACAGGCGGGTTATTTCCCCGTGGGTAGGTTAGCGGTCGCGTGGTTGGCGAAGCTTCTGCAAGGAATTATATTGGTTATCCAACGAAGAGATCGGTCGTGCGAATGTGGATGATGATTCAAAATATGAAAGATGGGGAATTACAGAAAGATTCCGAGAATTTGTAGCGGATGATTGCGTAAGGTTATGTCAACAAGAGATAAAGGAGTCTGGTGAGTTCCAGAGTTGTGCAATAGTGGCTTCAAGCTAAGTGGGAGAGTCCCACCGCCTAATATTGGGTTGCATGGTTAACTACTCGTGAGGTTTCTGGTTATTTGCATATTGGTGGGTTATTCCAGCTATGGGGAAAGGACCATAAGTGGTGAATTGAGTGGATAAATTGTTGAATGAATTCTATAGTTGGCCTTCTTGGCTCATTTCGGACTTGGGAAAAGGTTCAGGATTTATGCCTGGTATAGATACAGGTTTCAGAGAAAGTGATTTCGTCGGATGCTTCGCCGAGAGAGTATTCGTGTGTTATAAGAATTACGGAGTGAATTATATTTGGGACCAAGTCAGAGCGGGTGGCTCTCAATAATGGTTCTAGTGAATTCAGAAGTTAAAGTGTGGTGCTCAACGATTTCAAGCCTATAAGTACAATTAATAATCAAGCTTTGTAGCAGCTTATGAGAAAGTGCCCAGAATGTTCTATGATGTATTACCTTGTGGTATAGCATTTGAGAAATGTGAAGTAATTCGTGAGATTTGAGACAACATGGTCTAGCAATCCAAGGTCGCCCGGGGTGAGTGTAGATGGAGTATATTATGTGTTGAATGGAGTTAGTCTTATTTCTAAGGCAAGCAAGGATGAATTGGAAGAAGGTGGATTGATTAGACATAGTTGAATTTGGCATGTTGGGGTTTGTGATCAGTTCTTCAGCGTGATCGAGTTATGCGTATGATTTGTGGCGGTACGTGAGGTTTGTCGGCCGTCGTAATTGATGTTATTTAGAAGCATTCTTCTGTTATGGCCTGTTAAGTGGAAGCGGATTCCGGAAGGGCTATGGTGGCTTGGACCACTACTTGCAGATTTTCATATTCTAGGTTATGGGAATTTACCTGTGTGTTTCTATGAATCTCCTGAAGTGAGTTAAGTGAAAAGTTCGTATATGATGAATTGTTAAAATATTAATGATTTCGGAGTTATGATGAAAATCGTGTTCTATCATATTTTGGCTCGTTGGGTGCGGTGAGAGGTATGGAAATTTGAAGTGAGGGTCAAGGTTGCAGTTCGGTGTTGACAAGGATGTTGCGGGCTCGGATGAGCAAGGAAAGGGTTGAATGATTAAAGTAAATTGGTATTGTCTTCAGCGTCACCTGAGATCGATGTGTTGTTAAAGAGGCTTTGCATCCTGGTTAAGGATTCTTGACCGCTCTTCAGCGTTAGTTCGGCCGATGGTATAGATGTGCGGACCCGTTATTTCTTTTGGAAGATTGTGGGAACGTGTTCCACGGGAAGATTGTACCAGTGTGGCATGTAGTCACTTGATTAACTAAAGATTTAAACCAAGTACGAGAATGATGGTAATATCATTAATTTGAGACTTTAGGCCTGGAGGGCACTTTGTTTATTGGGTTATGAACCGAGGAGGTTTGCTCCGATTATGAAGGTTGTTCTTGTGTGTTATGAGAAGAAGGAAATTAGTATGGACCTTTGAAAGGTTATTGGCTTAATTTGATGTGATCAGGATCGACTTGAGGTCGGTGGATGGGTTTAAATGTGAATATGGGCTCTATGACAGACCAGTTGTGTTCATTTCAGTAATGCGCTCCTTATGGAGTAGTTGGGGTGTTATCTCGTTGTCAGATATTTCATGAAGTGATACATTACGCCGTGTGAGTTGTGAGATGGCCTGAGAAATTATGTATGTGTTGAGGACCCGCGTGGGAATGTCGTATTATGAGCAAAATGGCTCTTGAGATTCAGATCTTGTACCGCACCTCAATTGTGTTTGAGTTTTGTAGCCTATAGAGCTATGTGTTTTTTTCAGGGATGGTATTATGCACTTAACGTACTTGTGATCGAAATTTGATATTTTCATTGTAATGAGCAGATTTAGCTCGAAATGCAATCTCCTTATGCGAGATCTATGTGTGGATCGGGTGGCACGCCGCCATGGGCATGTTATTTGGATCGGGTTGCGCGCCGCAACAGTGTGATGATGAGTCTGGTCCTCTATATGTTATTTTTTTTTGTGTGTTTCGCTTCCTATCTTCTAAGGAAGGTCCGTACTAGTGCGGGGGTTAGGTAATTCCTTCCAGAGTTTGATTTCCGTTTGTGTTGTGTTCGGATTGGTGGCCTATTGGCACATTGTGGAGTCATATGAGACTTTTGATCGCATTCGGAGTGGCTTATTGCCTGAGTAGTTCGTATTGGGTGAGACGAGATTATGGGATTTAAGATCAGTGCAATCTGATTATATGAAGTATATTAAGGAGCAAAGGTCATTATTAGGTTCAGAATATGGTAATATTTCTTGTCGGAAGTATAGATTCAATGATTGGTTGACTCGGCAGTTGATTATGAATTTCGGCATCTCATCCGTCGTGGCGGTATTGTAATAGTTAGAGTAAGACCTATGTTGGTTATGAGGTGCAATGGGAGCATCAGATTCATGGAATTTCGATTAATTCAAACAGAAATGTTATTGTGGTCCTATGAGTAAAGTGATGCAAATGTGAATTCGGCAGATTTATGCAGTCATGTTTGAGTACAGCGTATAGTGATTGATACGGTAATCGTATGTTGGAAACCGGCCTGGCATAGAATTCTGGATGTTGGAATTGGGCTCTAAGGCTTATTTGCTTGAATAAAAGGGAATATCTTCAGCATTTATCGAGCCAATGTGCTCAGCTAAGTTGTGGTAGCACGGGATGGTGAATGAGGTGCTAAATAGTGATTTCAGACTACTTCCGTATAGTTCTCAGCACGTTCGAGGACGAACGTATGTTTAAGTGGGAGAGAATGTAACGACCCGACCGGTCGTTTTGAGTACTAGCGCTTCGTTCAGCAGTCGAAGTCCATGAACAACTTCATTTCAGGTATTATGACTTGTACGCGTGGTCGGAATCGAATTTCGGGAAGTCCAGAGTTGACTTGGGAAGAGAATTCTTATTTCGGAAGCTTAAAGTTGAAAGAATGAACTATGATTGGAATTTTGATTAAACGACCTCGGAATCGGGATCCGAAGGTTCCAGCAGATTCGTATGATGATTTCGGACTTTGGTGTGTGCCCGAATCGGGTTTTGGATAACCCGGGAGCGTTTGACACCTATTGTGGAAGTTGGCATTTTAGAAGGAATTTCATAGGTTTGGTTTGAAGTGCATTTTAGTGTTATCGATGTACGTTTGGGATTCCGAGACTGTGAATAGCTCCGTATGGTAATTCTGGAGTTGGGAGCACGATCGGAAGTGAATTCGGAGGCCCGTAGGTCCTTTTGGAGCAATTTGGCTAAAGATAGAATTTGAAGGTTTTTGAGAAGTTTGACCGGAGGTTGACTTTTTGATATCGGAGTCGGAATCCGATTTCGAAAGTTGAAGTAGGTCTGTAATGTCGAATATGATTTGTGTGTAAAATTTGAGGTCAATTGAACGTGATTTGATAGGTTTAAGCATCGAAAGTAGAAGTTGGAAAGTTCGAAGTTCATAAAGCTTGAATCGGGGTGTAATTCGTGATTTTAGCGTTAATTGATGGGATTTGAAGCCTCGAGCAAGTCCGTAATGTGTTTTGGGACTGGTTGGGGTCCCGGGGGCCTCGGGTGGATTCCGAATGGTTAACGGATCGAAAAAGTGGAATTTGGGAAGGCTTGAGATTTGCTGCTTCTGTCATAACCGCATCTGCGGTTTTTGGACTGTAGAAGCGGGACCGTAGATGCGGTCAAACGCTCGCAGAAGCGGAAGGGGTCCAGGTCCAAGGAAATCGTAGAAGCGGCCAAGGGACCGCAGAAGCGGTTCCGCTTAAGCGGCCTCTAGACTGCAGAAGCGGTCAGCTTCCTTTTGCCCAAAGTCACAGAAGCGGCAAAAAGTCGCAGAAGCGGAACTAATTCCACAGAAGCGGAAGCAGCTAGGGCAGTGAGATGTTTTAAGTTCGGGGTTGAGTTCATTTCAACTCTATTTTTCTTCCATTGGAGTCGATGGGGAGCAGCTTAGAGATGCCATTTTCGTCATTTGTCATGAGGTAAGTAATTTATGCTAGCTTTGAGTTAAATACAAGGTTTATACATGGATTTAGGCAAGGAAATTATAGAAATTTGGGGTTTTGGTGGAAAACCTAGAAATTTACATTTCTTCGAATTTGACCACGATTTTGAGTATGGAATTATGAGAAAATCATATATTTGAGTTCCTAAGTTCATGGGTAACCTTTGTCTTCGAGAAGTTTCGGAATCTTGGCACGTAGGCCCGAGGGTATTTTGGTCATTTCACTGAGTGGAGTTGGGAATCTGTGTAATTTGAATTTCTAACAAGTATTTGAGCATGTTCTCATTAGTTTGTCGTTAATTGGCCAATTTGGTGCATTGTGCGTCGGTTCAAGCCTTCGGAAGAATGTAATATGCCGGTTATGAGTCTTCGGAGCGAGGTGAGTCTCCTTTCTAATCTTGTGAGGGGGAATTTACCCCATAGGTGAAGTAATTGATTATGTGCTCCTATTTGTGGGGGCTACGTACGCACGAGGTGACGAGAGTCCGCGCGTATCTACTATTATGCTATTGTCCGGGTAGTCTAGGACCTAAAAACATGTTATATTTGAATTAATTGTGAACCCATTGATGGTTTGAATTGCTTAGATCACATTAAATTAATAAATGAATTTCTAAAAAGACTTAAGCTTCATTTTCTCGAATTATTAAAGAGAATTGGCCTTTCTTGGATAATTGTTCCATGTTGACTTCTTGACTGATTGTTTGTCTGCGCGTGTTTATTTTGGAACCGGCCGAACGCCTCGGCAGATTAATAGATGCATCTATAGGCGCGTCGTCTACCCTCGACAAGTGCACATTTATTTTTGTTTTGTCGGGCCGTTGCCTCGGTGTGATTTGCACATGCTTGTATTGATGCATGGACTTATTCAAGTTGTTACACGCCTCACTCTGGCTCGAGATCATTTTGTTAATAATGAAAAGAAATCTTGGAAAATTTCCTATGAAAGAATTATGTGTTTACTTGTTTCCTCTATCTGGATTAAAATCATGTTTATAAAATAAATCCACTGTTTAATATGTATATTAAGGATAAATAATCATTGGACTATTAGAGAGTGTCAAGTTGACCATCTCGTCTCTACCCCTTCGGGATTAGGCGGGGATACTCACTGAATACACGTTGATTACGTACTCATACTACACTTCTGTGCATTTTTGTTAAACATGTATATGTTAGTTTAGCGGTGTACTGGGCATAGTAGCACGGACAATTCAGGGACTAGGTGAGTTACAGTATGCAAGGCGGCCCGCAGCTTTAAAAGCCCCTTTCTAGTAAATTATATTTCCTTTCTGTCCATTGTATTCTGGACGGACGTTGTATTGTATTTTATATCTTTATCAGTAGTCGCTTATGCACTTATGACACCGGGTTTCTGGGATGGTTTTCAACGGATTTGTACTAATTGTTATTATTTAAATTTGAACTCAAGTAGTGATATTTTATTTATGTAAAATGGAAGGTAAAACCTTAGATTTTCGAAAGTATTAAAAGAGGATGTAATTGATAATTTAGTTGGCTGGCCTGACAGAAGTATCCGACGCCCCCACGACCCTTAGTGGATTTTGGGTCGTGACAATTTCTCTAGGAATAAAGTGTTGTCAATTTTCCCTCTTTTAAAACCATTTTCCAAGAGGAACTTTGACAGCCTTTCATACCAAGCTCAAGGAGCCTGCTTCAACCCATACAATGCTTTGTCCAGTTTAAAAACATAATCAGGGTGCTCATGACATTCAAACCCTAGAGGTTGCTTCACATAGACTTCTTCCTTAAGAAGTCCATTCAGAAAGCACTTTTGACATCCATTTGGAACAAGGTGAATTCCATATGAGATGCAAAAGCGATTAGAATTCTAATAGCTTCTATGCGAGCGACGGAGCTAATGTTTCATCATAATCAATTTCTTCCTCCTGATTGTAGCCTTGAACCACTAGCTTAGCCTTATTCTTTGTGGTAGTTCCATGTTTATCAAGCTTGTTCCTAAATACCTACCTGGTTCCTATAATGGTTCGATCTGAAGGTCTAGGTATCAGGTGCCAGACATTGTTCCTTTCAAACTGATGTAACTCATCTTGCATGGCTGTAGTCCAATCTGTATCTTTCAAGGCTTCCTTGATATTCTTGGGTTCTATTTGGGAGAGGAAGGCTGAGAAGGCAAGTAAATTTCTAGCTTTTGACCTGATTTGTACTCCGGAATCTAGAGGGGTAATTATGTTGTCAAGAGGATGAGAGATTTTGTGTCTCCAGTTAGACATCTGAGGTTCATTTGTAGAGAATATGGGTACATTTGACTGGTTTTCCTGTATTCTTCTTTCAGGTGCTAGTGGAGTACCCTGAACTGCGTCAAGCACTCTTTCTTCAGCTTCAGTGGTTGTAATTGAAGTACCTGGTTACATTGAAGATGAGACAGTATTATCTTCACTCAGCTCTTTTACTTGGCTCATCATATCTGCCTTTCCATTTGTCATGTCAATGACTTCACCAAGGACTAGTAGGGATTCTCCATCTTGATCTTCTTCAGCACTCTTTTCACAGGATGGATAAGACTCATAAAAAATAACATGAACACTTTCCTTAACACATTGAGTCTGCTTACTGTATATCTTGTACACTTTTCTTTGATAAGAGTAGCCCAGAAATATTCCTTCACCACTCTTGGCATCAAATTTACCAAGCTGATCCTTTCCATTATTGAGAACATAACATTTGCACCCAAATGTTCTTGGGTGAGTGAGCTTGGGTTTCCTTCCATTCAGAAACTTATATGGGGTTTTGTTCAGGAGTGATCAGATCATGCACATGTTCACCAAGTATTAGGCAGCGTTGACTGCTTCAACCCAGAAGTTCTTTGTAATTCCACTGTCGATTAGCATTGTTCTTTCCATCTCTTCAAGAGTTCTGTTCTTCCTTTCCACTACTTCATTTTGCTAGGGAGTTCTGGGAGATGAGAAGTTGTGAGTGATGCCATTTTCATTGTAGAACTCATCAAATTTGGCATTGTTAAATTCTGTTCCATGATCTGACCTAATTCATGCAACTCTAGACTCCATCTTCACCTGGATTTTCTTCATAAAGGCCACAAACACCTCAAAGGTTTCATCTTTAGTTCTAAGAAATAGAGTCTATGTGAATCTGGAGTAGTCATCCACTATCACAAGAATATATATATTTTTCCTCCCTACTTTGCACTCTCATAGGACCACATAGGTCCATATGCAGAATCTCGAGTGGCTTTGAGGTGCTCGCATACCTTTTAGACTTAACAGAAGACTTTACATGTTTTCCTCTAGCACAGACATCACAAACTTTTTGTACCTTGAACTTTGACATGGGCAGACCATGGACCAGGTCCTTCTAAATTAGTTTGTTCAGAAGAGAAAAGCTTGCATGCCCCAATCTTCTGTGCAGAGTTCAACATAATCATCAACAGCTTTCAGACAACTCAGATCACCACTTTGTAAGGACTCGAATTCAGCAACATAGATGTTCTTGTATCTCTTGGCCCCAAGTACCACTTCACCAGTAACTAGATCAGTATCTGTACATATCTTGGACGAGAATTCCACCTTGTTTCCTTTATCACAAATCTGAGAGACACTCAAGAGACTGACTTAAGGCCATTGGCATAGTACACATTTTCAATAGAATGAGTGAGTGACTTGCCGAATTTTCCAACTCCGGGAATGTAACCCTTTTTCCCATTGCCAAAGGATACACTCCCTCATTGCAGGGCTTTTGGTGAAAGAAAGTCTATGGTGCTCCCATTTATGTGCTTTGAACACCCACTATCCATGAATCATTAGTTTTAGGAACCCAAGCAAGTTTGGGTCCCTTGTAGTAGGCAAGAGGATGAATAAAAGCTCTCTTAGTCCATGCAGGTAATATGCATTTTTTTGTGAGTGGAACCTGGTCTTTCTTTTTGTAGTCACTTTTTCAGCAAACTCTTTATTTTTTTAAACAGATTGGACCATGGCCTGACACTTCTCTTTGAAGTGCCCGTTGTTCCCACAGTGGGTACAAAACTAGTTATTAGGAACAATGACGTACTTGCTGTGAGGGTTGTAGGAGTTTTCTCCCTTTGGAATAGCATTCCCTGCCTGTTTCCACCATTATTAGTGTACATGGTAGTGATAGCTTCTGCGGACCAGTTCCACTTTAGGGACTTTTCAAGATCATTTTTTACTCTTTCCAGTTTAGTTTGGAGGTGCTTGTTTTTCTCAGTTTCAACACACATCCTAGTTCTCATAGCTTTCAACTCATTTTTAAGCCTAATGTGTTCCTTACTGGCTATCTCTTTCTTTTTCCAGTATTTTTAGGTTTAGACTTAGTTCCTAGTCCCTCCATTGTTTCCCTTAGGTCTGAAACTTCTACCAAGAGATCATCTCTTTCGTGCTCTAAGTTGGCAATCCTTTTGGTCAAGACATCTTTTTCTTTCTTCAACTCACAAATGGTTTCCTTCAGATCCACTAAACACGCTACCATATCATCTTCCCCTAGTTCTAAGATAAGGTCATCCTTATCCTCCACAAGGTTATGATAGAAATCAATCAATACATTAGCTAAAGACATAAGTTTCTTAGGAGAGTAGGATTTCAGATTTCTCTAAACATCCCTAAAATTTACCTTTTTCTCGTCATTTTCTTCATCATCATCTGATTGGGCCATCAAAGCAAAAGTTGAGTCATATTCATTTTCCTCGCTTTCAAATGCCATCATAGAACTATCGCCAGCATCAATTTCATCTTCAGACTCACTAGAGGACTCCCCCATGTTGCAAGAGCTTGTTTCACCACATTGTCAACAGATCTCTTCCTTTTGAAGTCCTTGAGAGGAATCGGGTTCCTCTTAGCTGCTTTCTTAGGGTTGTACTTGGAGAATTCTTGCTTCAAGAGTGACAGTCTTTGATGAAGTGCCCTGGCTTTCCACACTTATGACAGAGATCATAGTTTCTTGGTTTGCTAGAGCTGCCCCTTTTTAGTATTTCTCCATTTCTTTTGACCAACTTCTGAAATATTTTGGTTAAGTAAGCCATGTCACTGTCTTCCTCACTTGAGTCATTGCTATCAGCTTTGAGTACCAGGTTCTTTTCTTTCTTTGGTTCTCTTCTTTTACTGTCTATCTTCCTCTTCATCTCGTAGGTCTTCAGATTTCCAACCAGCTCTTCTATGGTTAGCTCCTGCAAGTCCTTTGATTCAGTAATAGCATTCACCTTGCTTTCCTAAGGGCTAGACAGAATACTGAGGATTTTCCTCACTAGCTTGTTCTTAGGGATGGTTTCACCAAGTGAGTATAACTCATTTATGATAGAAATGAATCTTGTGTGCATATCTTAAATAGATTCATTGTCCTTCATCCTGAAAGTTCATAATCGGTAGTGAGCATATCGATCTTAGATTATTTTACTTGGGTGGTTCCCTCATGAGCTATTTGCAAATCTTCCCATATCTCCTTAACAGTGTCACAATCGGAGATTCTATTGCATTCTTCAGGTCCTATTCCACATACCAGAATCTTCTTGGCTCGAAAATTCTTTTCCACAGCTTTCATGTCTGCGTCGGTGTATTCTTTACTAGTTTTTGGCATTGAGAATGGAAGTTCTTCCAATACCTTTGTTGGAACATAAGGACCGTTACATATGACATCCCATAACTCAAAATCCTCAACCATGATAAAATCACGCATTCTAGTCATCCACCACTCATAGTATTGTCCATTGAACCTAGGTGGTCTGTATATATATTGACCTTCTTGAAAATTTGGTGGAGCAGCCATAAGGATCCTTCCTAGGTGTTAACCTGATAGGAGAAACCTGCTCTGATACCAATTGTTAGTTTGTATGAGTCCACCAAATAGTAGAGTACACGATCCTCTATGAGGTTGTACTAAGAATGCTAATAAAACAGTAAGTAAATAAGACACGAGATTTTTACGTGGAAAAATTCCAACTCAAGGGGATAAAAATCACGACCTACACCTGTAGGCATTCAACTTCACTAACTTGTAAACACTTATTACAAGCAACTTTGCAATGACTCTATTACAAATAATTTAACTCAGCTAACTTATGATACTCTTAGCACATGCCAATTTGTCACTCTCTAGTTACAAAGAATTTTGCTTATGACTAAACCTAGTCACAACATAAACTAAGAGAGCTTACGGATTTTACAAGAGGGTTCCTAATCAACGCTTATGGCTAAGCAATTTAGGAGATACAATAAGAACAATCACAAAGTTATAACTCAACTAAGGATAATAAAATACTAACATTAGAAACTGGTCTGTTGTAGCATTTAACTTTGTTCTTCAAGCTTGTGAAAATTAATTTCACAGTTTTGCAAAAGGCTTGAATGAATCTGAAGTGTTCAAGTGATGTTTTGATATAAACTCCTTGTTGAAACACCTTGATGACATCACTTGAAATGATGTAATCACTTCAGTTGGTCAAAGATAAGTGGCCACTGGAAATTGTGTAGTGCAGGCAGAAACAGTGCAGACAGTCACGTTGCTTCCAGTTGTGTCCAATTGACTTCGTACTGCTATGTGGGAACCACAAAAGTATCAGGCCCTTGTTTGGTTTTCCATCTCCTGAAGCTATAACAGTTCACATTTAGCTGGAATCCGTTAACTTGCAGTGTAGCCCAAGTGTGTCAGGTTCCCTATCTGGTCCTTGACAGTAAGTTTGTTAGATCATCAAAACATAAGGCAAAGATATTAAAAACCTATCATACTGTAAATACAAACATATTTTTGCTCAAGTATTGTTGAGTCTTTCTTTCGTTTGATTATTTATGCAAGTTCTTTGCATTATCTTCTTTTTGCTTAAGAATTTTGCACAAGTTTTCCTATTTGCATCTGATTATGCTAGACCTTGGGTGTATTCTTTTCCCCAAATGTATTTGTATTCCAGGCACAAAATCGTCAGAAATCAAAACTTTATCGTGGGGGTTAAGTATTTGCGCAAGTTTTCTTTTTGCGTCTTTTTTTGCAAGGCTTTGGGTGTATTTTTTTCCGAAGTCATTTTAATTCCGGGCATACATTATTTCGAAACCAACCCTTTAACATGAGGGTTTTTATAAGAGAGGACCCTCTTAAGTTTATAGTGTTCCTGAAGAGGACGTCTCTTGTTCATTATGGCAGTAACATTTGAAGTACTTGTTTAACTTTCAAATGAATAAATTTAATTCATCATTCGGACAATAAATAAGATTAAAAAAAGATTTCATTTTATTACTTATATTTTCAAAAAAAAAAGTACATAAGCATTTGCTATGCTGAAAAGAAACTGATGTTACTTGTGGCTAATTTGTACAACTTGTTTCTACGGGGCTGGTCGTACAGTCTCTAATCCCGATGATACAACTATGTTTCCAATTTTCATTCTCCGATCGACGTCACAGTCATTATTTCCTTATCCTCATATCATCCCCTAGTGTTTGAATGCGAAGAATGCGAATTGGAACACTTGAAATCTTGTATCTTCAAAGATTTCACTAATGAATTTCTAGATAATCCTTACCTGGTAACATAATTTACTTCCCCTCAGGAATTTATGCTATCGAGCGAAGGACTATCTAACAATCGTCTAGTGGTTTGTGCTCGTGAACGGTCAGATAACCTTTTCTTAATAAGAAACTTAACTCACTACAACAAAAATAACTTTTAGTGGCTATTATTTAGTGGCAATAAGGGAATTATCACTAATTTATACAGTAAACCTAAATTATTACCGGCATATGCACCTTAGCCAGTAAGCAGTCCATTTTTATCGACAATTTAAAAAAAATGACAACAAAAGAGCCGACTTTTTAAATCTTTCCTCTAAAAATAAACCCTATATGTTTTCATTTCCCTCTCTCTTTTCTAACTCATCCCGCCTATGAACCTTTTTCTATTATATATTATTTTTTATTCAGCCGATAACCACACTCTCATCATTTAGTGATAAAAAGGAATAATCTTTCAAAGTTCCATGATTATGAAGATTGTGATGTTAGATTTACTCTTGTTTAGGTAACGGCTGACTGAACCTGCATTTAGGGAAAAATTCTTTGTACAAGATTAATTTAGTCTCTCATTTACATATATTTAATTTCTCTTTATGAATAAATGTATGACCGATTTTCTCATATTTCTTGTTTCTCTATAGTATTATTAATACTTGCATTGTATTCTAGAGGAGAATTTAAGAATTAAGAAGCCTATGCAGTGTTCGATAAAATGCCACACTAGAAAACAATAGTTACGATATAATGATCTAGTGTTTCATAAGTAGTTTCTTAAATATTTGAAAGATAAGATATCATTTTTAGAAATTTGTATTCTAAGTTGTTCTAATTTCTTTGTTTATGAGTTAAATTATTGAAGAACAATAGAAGTACCTCCAAATTAAATAAGGCCGTAAAGATTGTAGTGTTGGTTCTACTAGAGCAAACACATATGTTATCATGACATTACATTAATTCTTAGACCACCATAAGACTCGAGTCCTTATGATCGGGAAGCTTTTACAGTGTTCTCACTTGCCAATGATGATGCTATTTTTTTGGTGATCCATCTTCAAAGCTAGAGTTATTTTTTGCCTTCGAATTTAGTCCAGATGCTTATGTAAATATTGAATCTATTATTTTGCTTTTTGATCATCAGATCTTACTATGTATTTGGTGCCTTTATTTCCAGGAAATTGATGTGATTATGACAATAATTGCATAATAAATAAAAAATTCTGCTTCTGCAAGAAATCAATTTGTTGATGCAGCAGCCTAAGCAGCTAGATATTTTAAATATACTGGGGACAAGTTGACGACATGACTATCATTGAAGATGTAATGATTGAGATGTAATATTTGAAGCCTAATTCAATGTCTTCCTCCTTCGAATTGTAAGCACTTTTGAGTCCTCAAATGAGTTGATTGCAACTCTCTTTTGAGGGGTTTACCTGCATCTCTGTAATGTGTATTTGATATATGAAGCTAAAATTAAAGTTGTATTATGTGATAGCTAATAGTAGTAGTGAGTGGTTGATGACACAAATGACACACTAGAGTAATACTTTTAATAATTAGCTCATCCGTTTTGAATTAGAAAGAGTGATAAATTAAATATTTTAATTATATATTTGTAACTTCAACTTAAACTTCACTATGATGGTCTATGTTAATGCACACTTAACTTGTTGCATTGATTGGCAGAATTAGTTATAAGTTATAGTCTATGTCTTACTTATTTAGTCACTAATAACATGTCATTTCAATGATGTGACACATGTGGCTCTACTCATTTTATAATGAATTTTAGTTCTTCCTAGACATCCTACTTCTATTATTATTTAATGTTGGGCTTGAGTACTGCCACGTTATATTAGTAAAAAAGATAATCCTCTTACTACTTCTTTTTATTTTCTTAAGGTCAAACTCTAACATTTGTTTTCTTGAACTGACCGTACACTAAAAAAAATTATGACAAAATAGATATTTGGGGCCTTGCAACTTTTATATACTTTTATATCGAATGAAGCATTTGGATAGTTAATTAAGTTTAATTTGAAACATACTAATGCTGAATAGAGTCAACTAATTCGCACACGTTTCTTATGAATTGTAATTCCCTTTAAAACTGAAGTTTGTATATTCTAAAAGACATATCTCTTAATCCTTTTTTTCTCTAGCATTGACATAATGGCATATTCAGCCAGAAAATATAAATGATCATTTTCCTTTTCAGTTATTGATGACTTGGTCTTTGTAACGATCTGACTGATCGTTTTGAGCTCTAGTACATCGTTCAACACACTGAGGCCATGAACAACTTCATTTCAGGTATTATGACTTGTACGTGTGGCCAAATTAAGTTTAGAAAGTTCAGAGTTAATTTGGAAAGAGAATTCTCATTTCGGAAGCTTAAAGTTGAAAGAATTAATTAGGATTAGAATTTTGAGTAAACGACCTCGGAATCGGAATCTGAAGGTTCCAGCAGGTTCGTATGATGATTTCAGACTTGGTCGTATGCCCGGATCCGGTTTTGAACGACACGGGAGCGTTTTGAAGCCTATTATGGAAAGTAGCAATTTGAAAGAAATTTCATAAGTTTGGGTTGAAGTTCATTTCAGTGATATCGATGTCCGTTTGGGATTCTGAGTCTGGGAGCAGCTTCGTATTGTGATTCTGGAGTTGGGAGCACGATCGGAAGTGAATTCGGAGGTCTGCAGGTCATTTTGGAGCCATTTGGCTAAAGATAGAAATTTGAAGGTTTTTAGAAGTTTGACCGGAAGTGGACTTTTTGATATCAGGGTCGGAATCCGATTCCGAAAGTTGGAGTAGCTCCGTAATGTGAATATGACTTATGTGCAAAATTTGAGGTCAATCGGACATGATTTGATAGGCTTAAGCATCGAAAGTAGAAGTTGGAAGTTCTAAAGTTCACAAAGCTTGGATTGGGGGTTGATTCATGATTTTAGCATTGTTTGATATGATTTGAGGCCTCGAGCAAGTTCAAAATGTGTTTTGGGACTGGTTGGTGTGATTGTCGGGGTCCCGAGGGCCTCAGGTGTGTTTCGGGTTGTATCGCGCTCTTATTTGATGTTTCAACGTCGTTTCTTTGGGCATAAAGGAGGTACCATATTAAGAAAATAGCTCCAATTAAGTTTTATTGAACCATTAGATCCGTATCAAAATTTCGGAGCCATAGAAAAATGAATTATTGAATTTGGACATCGTATGAGGAAGTTGTGCTCATTTTTGTATCGGGAAAAACTGTTGCTTCTGGTATGGTCGCAATTGCGAACATATCCATCGCAATTATGATGCCTAGTTCGCAATTGCGAACTTTTTGTTGCAAATGCGACTTTTTTCCAGCCCTTCTTTGTTCGCAATTGCGAAGGCTTTCTTCGCTTCTGCGAGGGTTCGCAATTGGATCGCAAATGCGACATCTGTAACTTGATTTTAGCTGTGTAACTCGAATTTTGCTTTATTTTATCATATTTTGAGCCCTAGGTCCGAGAGTTGGCAATTTTGAGAGTGGATTTTTGTATCAAATCATTGGGTAAGTTCCTCTAACTAATTTTCAATTATATTTTGTGATTATACCTTAGATTTAACATCAAAATTCATGAGAATCTAAAGGAGAATTTGGGATTTTAAAGAAAAAACCTAGAAATTGAGATTTTTGGATTTTGACCACGATTTTGGGCATGAAATTGAGAATAAATTATATATTTGAGTTCGTAAGGTCATGGGTGAACTTTATCTTTGAATTTTTTTGGTTTCCAGGCGCGTGGGCCGAGGGCGTTTTGTTAACTTTTCGATCGGGGTTGGGAATTATTATAAATTGGATTATAATGAGTACCTTAACATATATTAATGGGTTTATATAATTATTGGCTAGTTTTGGAGCATTTTTGCATCAATTTGAGTCTTCAAAAGGGCGTGGAATGTCGGTTATGGAACTTCAGAGCGATGTGAGTCTCCTTTCTAACCTTGTAAGAGGGAATTGTCCCCATAGACGAAATAATTGGTTATGTGCTCCTAATTGTGGGGGCTACGTACGCACGAGGTGACGAGAGTTCGTGCGTATCTACTATTATGCTATTGTCCGGGTAGTTAGGACCCCAAAGCATGTTATACTTGGATTAATTGTGAACCTATTGATAGCTTGAGTTGTTAAATCACATTAAATTAGTAAACGAATTTCTAAAAGGATTTAAACTTCACTTTCTTAAATTATTAAATGAGAATTGGTTTTTCTTCGGAAAAATTTTCCATCATGACTTCTTGATTGATTGCCTCTGTGTGTTTATTTCCTGTTGGAGCGGGCCGAATGCCTCGGCAAATTAAATAGATGCATCTGTGGTTCGTGACGTTCGACCCTCAACAATGCACAGTTTATTTTCTATTGGAGTGGGCCGTCAACCTCGGCATGATTTGCGCATGCTTGTATTGTTGCCTTAAACTTATTAAAGGTGTTATTTCTCTTCATGGCTTGAGAATATTTGGATAATAAAGAAAAGAAAATTTTGGAAATTTCCTATAAAAGAAATAATTGTTTACTTGTTTCCTTCTATTGGATTAAAACCATCTTTATAGAAATCTACGATTTAATGTATTATTGACATCATTATTGGACCACTAGTAAGTGTCGAAGTTGACCATCTCGTCTCTACTTCTTCGAGATTAGACGAGATAATCATTGAGTACACGTTATTTTCGTACTCATACTACACTTCTGTGCATTTTGGTTGCACATGTATATGTAACTCTACTGGCCTACTCGGCGTAGAAATACGGATGATTCGGGGATTAGGTGAATTGCATTATTCGAGGCAGCCCGCAGCTAGTATAGTCCCTTCCAGTATATTGTATTTACTTTCTGTCTACTATATTCCAGACGAATGTTATATTTTTATTTCCTTCTTAGTATACGCTCATACACTTGTGACAACGGGTTCTGAGATGGTTATATAATTGTTCAATATTAAGTTTGTTAAAGACTCTATGGTTATTTCTGTAAAGTTCATTATTTGTTATTTAACGTATAAAGGAAAATGACTTCAGCAATATTAAAATTAGAATTTAATTAAGTATTTCAGTTGGCTTGTCTGACAGCGGCATCCGGCGCCACCACTACCCTTAGAGGATTTTGGGTCGTGACAGTCTTCATCTATGATGTTTCATGAAAGTAACTCTTTTATAATATCAAATGAGTGAATAGTTTCAAATTTTTATTTAACTTCTACATTTATTCTTTTTTGTCTCAACTAGCTCAAGAATAATAAGTTAACTTCTACATTTATTCTTTTTTGTCTCAAGTAGCTCAAGAATAATAAGTGTAATTCTGCTGCAAAATGTGAATCATAAATCTATCATACATAGTTTCATTATTGTAATGTAATAATACTACATGCCACTCAACATATTGCATCAACTAAATTACTTGATTTGATAGCGTATTTCCATTCCTCTAAGATGTATGCAAGCACCGTAGTTGGTTTTTCTTCATCAGTGTGCAAGTTTTCAAGTATTAAATCACACAAAAACTGTAAGACTATCTCCTAGCTTCTCATAATAATAGAAAAATTTCTTTTTGATGTAATTTATGCATTACGTTAGTGATTGTCTTTGTCTATAACTCGGCTTGCGTAGAATTATTTGAGTTACCTAGAAAAGTTTCCTTTTTATTATATGAAGAAATACTTGTAACCTACAGAATACATCCGAACATGTCTTCTTTTTCAAAGAAGAATCCAGGATACATCCGAGCTTGCCTTCTTTTTCAAAGAAGAATTTCGTATGTCTGTTCCATTAACAAGAATCAAGGACGTTGCTTTCTTTGGTTGATGGTTTCTTCTGGAGTGTTTTAGCTTCAAACATGGTTGATGTTGTGCGGATAACTATAGTTCTATGATGAAAGAGACTATGTTCATTCTCTAAAGCTCTTTTTGTCAGTTTTTGAAGTATAACTTTAGTCTGGTGAGACTCTTTACAGGTTGGTTGAAAGCTACAATATATTAGTGAAGATTTGGGTAATAAGTTGGATGAGGTTTTTGCTGCAACTTGATCTGGTGCAATTTATCCAATCTTTTTGGTGCGTAGATGAATCTTCAAGCTGGAATTTCATGGGGAAAACATCCAATATGATCAAGAATTGCACAGAGATATTTGTTACACTTCAAATGATATTACATTCAAAAGATCTATTTATTCTCTTATGTTGTTGACACATTGAAACTATAGATAGAAGTTGTCTTTTTTTTTTTTCCTATAGATTTAATGAGATACACTATGATTTTCAGAATAGTGCATGTTTTATTATAAACTTTATATATTTACATTTAAAAATTTTCAATTATAACAAAAGCCGTTGAAGAGATAAATAAAAGGAAATCAAAAAGTAGTCTTAGTAGCCATTTCATTCGCTTATAAAAGTGGTATCCTTAACCAACAAATACCGAGTCTTTACCGGCAATAGTAAAGGCTACAGAATGCATAAGTTAGCACATTTCTAAAGGAGTTTTAGTAGCCATTATAATTACCAGTAAATGAATGCCGCTAATGGTTATGAACTTTAGCGGCAATACTTGATGTCTTTACCAGCATTCGGTAGAATTGTTGCTAGAGCCTTTACCGATGCTGCATACAACAGTAAATAAATAATTTTCGGTAAAGGTTCAATGGTAATATTTATTGCCGCTAAAGTAAAAATATATTGCCGCTAAAAATCCTTTTTGTTGTAGTGCACTTTTCGGTGGGAATTTGATAGAGCAAAAGATTATCTAACCGTCCCAGAGTGCACATTTGCTTGTGTGCCTTATTATTAAAGGTCTTACTGCTGCTGTCTTCATAGTATGCTTTTTGTTTCTACCTCGTTAAAAATCTTATCAGAAAAACCCAACTGGAACAAAAATTGGACGAAGGGAAAAAAAGTGCAACACATATCTCAGTTCGAATGATGTTCATTAGCAATAATATATTTTGAGGCGTGCCATGTTCCAATTGCTGGGCAACTTTTCTCCTTTTTGATTCTGCAATTCATATGAACCTTTTCTGGTGAAAACTGTAACCCGGTATGGGCATTCCCATGTTAGACCTAGTTTACCTGCGTTATGCTCCCGGGTATTTTGAGTTACTTTCCTTAGGACCAAGTCTCCTACTTTGAAATAACGGAGGGTGGCTCTTAGATAATAATACAACTTCATTCTATGCTTTTGGGCTACCATTCATACTTCTACCAAGTCCCTGTTCTCATCGAGTAGCTCCAAGTTGACTAAGGCCTCATTTGTTTGCACTTAATGGAGGTCTGAATCTTAATCATTCAGATCTCAGACATTAAGTGCGCTTATTTTTAAAGTTTCAACCTTAATTATTCAGATCTTAATCATTAAGTGTGTTTATTTTTTTTACTTCACAACTACTTAATGGGTCTGTATGATTAAGATCCATAACGGAGACTTAATTTCATTAAATCTATCATCCATATTCATTATTAATTATTGCCATCACCTACCATTATCAACTACCACCATGCCACCGCCACCACCACCATACTCAACCTCCATCACTACCATCATTCTCAATCATAGCTGCCACCGTAATAGACTACCACCACACGTCATCCGCACCACTCCCACCACCATCATTCTCAACTACAAAAACTCATCCACCTCAATTATCATAACTAACCACCCTATCTCATCAACAATCATAAACGACACTACCCGTCATTATAAACTACCAACACCCACCACCTCCTTCGTCAATAAAAACTACCACCACCACCTGCCATTATTAACTATCACCACATATCACCACTATCTTCAATCATAATCGTTACCACTACTAATCACCACTAGCTACTACCCTGAACCACCACCGTCAACCAAACCTACCACTAACTATCACCTCTAATCGGGATTTACAAGCACCATTATTAGCCATCACCACCATCAACTACTGTATTTTAAAAAATATATATTTTTATTGATAGAATATTTTATTAATTAGTATTTCATTTGAATTTTATGTTTATTAATTTTTAAATAAAGATAAATTTTATGCATTTGGATATTAAAAATCATATTATTCAGGTCTTAATACACATCTTTATATTCATATGTGTATTCAGATTTAGATATCTTAATCTTAATACACATTTTGATATTTGGATGTGTATTCAGATTCAGACATCTTAATCATAAAAAAAAAATAAGGCCTAACATTGCTTCGTTGTTTGATTCTTCATCTGCTGTGAAATATCCCAAGGTGGGTTCCCCTACTTCTACCGGGATTAAAGCTTCTGCACTGTACATAAAGAAAAAGAGAGTTACTCTTGTGCTCGGTTTGGCCGTTGTCCGGTATTCCTATAAAACTCTAGGTAAGTCCTCGGGCTAATTACCTTTAGTCGCTTCCAACCTTTTCTTGAGGTTTTGTATAGTTACTTTGTTCGTTGACTCTGTTTGACCGTTTGCGCTCGAGTGATAGGATAAAGATGTGATCCTTTTTATTTTTAAATCTTCGAGGAAATTTGTGAATTTTGTACCAATAAATTGTGGCCCATTATCGCAAGCTATCTCTTTTGGTATTCCGAACCTACAAATTATATTTTTCCCACAAGAAATCCACCATTTCACGCTCACCGATCTTGTAATAAGGACCTGCTTCCACTCACTTAGAAAAATAGTTAATCAAAATTAAATGAAATTTTACCTTTTTGGGAGCCGGTGACATTGGTCCAATGGTGTCCATCTCCCACTTCATGAACAACCACGGGGACTTAACCGAATGTAACGGTTCTGTGTCAATGTCAAGACCCTTTTACATTAGAATATCCATTTGTAAATAAGGTCCAAACCCTTGATGTCAATTCCGACACTATTACTGCCTCTTTGGTTGCCAAAGGCAGCAGTCCCAGACTAAAGTCGGCCACAAAGTCTGTGATGACCCGGCCGGTCGTCTTAAGAATTAACGCCCGATCCCCTATCAGCTTCTTCCCCTGAGTTTATTTTTTCTATTTTGATTTGCCGGGATGTTTGGTTTTGAGTTTCGGAGAGTTATGAGACACTTAGTCCTAAAATAGGAGATTAAGTGTTGGAAAGTTGATCGTAGTCGAAACAGTGTGAAGACAACATTAGAATGAAAATCTAATGGTTCCATTAGCTCTGTTGGGTGATTTTAGGGTTAGGAGCGTGGTCGGATTGTATTTTGGAGGTCCGTAGCTAATTTAGGATTGAAATGCCGAAAGGTCTAATTTTGAAGTTTCCGGTTCGATAGTGAGATTTTGATCCGAGGGTTAAAATGGACTTCCGGAAGTTAGAGTAGCTTCATAGTGTTTAGTGTGACGTGTGTGCAAAATTTCAGGTCATTCAGACAAGGTTTGATGGACGATTTGATCAAAAGCGTATTTTTGAGATTTTGGAGTTCTTAGGCTTAAATCCCCGGTTAAATTCGAGGTTTCAATATTGTTTTAGGTGTTTTAAGGATTGATACAAGTTTGGGTAGGGGTTTGTGACTTGCTAGTACCTTTGGTTGAGGTCTCGGGGGCCTCGGCGTGAATTCAAATGGTTGACGGAGGAAATTTTGGGGTTTAAGTTGTAACTTCAGTTGCTGGTGCTGCCAACTGCAGGTATGGTGCCGCAGAAGCGGCTAAGCGGCTAAGCGACTACAAAAGCGGAATTTTGGCCATCTCTTCAAGAATCTCAGATTCCGTAGAAGCGGTACCGCACCTACGGTTAAAGGGCTGCAGATACGGATTTTGGCCTTTAAGTGGGAAATCGCATATGCGATATTTTTTTCTACAGAAGCGGGACCGCAGATACGAAAACTGTTGGGCATTATTTTAAAAAGGCGTTCCGTGACTTTGAGGTTTATTTCACCATTTTTATCTCGGCTTGGGAGCTTTTGGGACGATTTGAAGGAGGAATTTCAAGGGAACTTCATTGAGGTAAGGGATTTGGACCTAAAACTCATTCCTATGCTATTATTACTTAGATTAGAGCTAGAAATTATAGAAATTAAGGGTGAAAATTGGAGAAATTAGGACTTAGTATTGGAGACTTTTGAGTGATGATTTGAGGAACCATTTGAGGTCCGATTTTGGTAATTTTTGTATGCATGAACTCGTGAGAGTGTGAGGACTCCGAAAACATAAATTTTACCCGATTTCGAGACGTGAGCCAAAGGGGTGTTTTGGTCATTTTACTAATTTCTCGTATTAGCTTAGAATTTTATTGTGGAATCAGTTACTTGAGGTGTTATTTACAATATGCAATTGAATTGAATAGATTTGGGCCATTTGGAGTCGGATACTTATGGCAAAAGCGTGGTTTCGGGTTGACTTGCGCTTGTTCGAGGTAAGTGTCTTGTCTAACTTTGTGTGGGAGACTTTTTCCTTAGGATTTGGTATATTTGTTACTTGAAATGCCTTGTACGTGAGGTGACGAGTGCGTACTTGTGTTAATTGTTGGAAATTTGGGTTTTCATTAAGTACTACTAGTATGTTTACCTTCCTGTTTAATTTTTGTAATATTTAAGCATGTGTTAGCTTAGTAGAAGCATGCCTAAGTGATTAAACTTCCTTATTTGTTTAACTGCCTTACCTGAAGTCTGTACAACATGCTAGGATAGACTATTTGTTTGCCTTAATATGAAATTTGATATTTTTTGAGCATTTATCCTGTTGTTGTTGTGTATTTACATTGGGACTACGGATGTGGGATTCTAGTAGCTCCCCTTCTTTCTGTTTACATTTGGGACTACGGATGTGGGATTCCAATAGATCCCCCTACACATTGATATGGAACTACGGGAATGCACCCGGTAGATTCCCCTAGTACTGGGTATTTGTGTTTGGGACTACGGAATGGGATTCCGGTAGATCCACATGTTCTACGAGCTGGACTACGAGACGGTATCCCGAGAGACTTATTGGATATGTATATTTGGGATTTCAGAACAGTATCCTGGAAGATCCCCGACTGATATTGTTGGAGTTGAGTATTTTCCTTCGGTGTTTACATTATTTCTATATAGTTATTGTTGTCCCTTATATTTGTGTTACTTTCACTGTTGCTGATACTTATACTGTTTTCTATTCTATACTATCAAATTATATCTTTTATTTAATCTCAGTAGGGCCCTGACCTTCCTCATCACTACTCAATCGAGGTTAGGCTTAGCACTTTCTGAGTACCGTTGTGGTATACTCATGCCCTTTCTGCGCATGTTTTTCATGTGCAGATCTAGGTACCTATACTCAGGCTTATCATTCTTGAGGCGAGGCAATTCTACGAGATTTCGAGGTATATCTGCCGCATCTGCAGATCGAAGAGTCTCTTTCTATTCCTGTATTTGGTATTTAGTCATTCTGTACTTTCTGTTCTTGTGAGACATTTTGGAGTTTAGAGCTATGTAGTATTTTCTTAGCTTGTGGATCCGTGAGTTTTCGGGTTTTGGGATAGTGTATCAGATTTTGAGAAGTTGTGTGTATATGCTGAGCGTCATTTAAACATTGTTTCCTTCAATTATTTTTGACTTTTGATTATTTAATTCCGCAAGTTTAGTTATTTTTGCATTTGTTAGGCTTACCTAGTCGTAGCTACTAGGTGCCGTCACAATAGTTCACGGAGGGCGAACTGGGTCATGACAAAGTCAACCAAGACTTATGACTTAATTCCAGTCCTTGGTTTATATTCTATGTCGAGCTCACTCATTTCGATGGCCCTTTTGGCTAATCTACCTGAGAGCTCGAGTTTGTGAAGGACTTTTTGCAAAGGGAAAGTGGTCACCACGGTTATCGGGTGACATTAGAAGTAGGACCTCAACTTTCGAGCGGCGACTACGAGAGCTAAGTCCAATTTCTCCAAATATGGGTAGCGCATTTCTGCTCCCGTTAATATTTTGCTAACATAATAGATGGGAGACTACGTGCCTTCATCCTCACAGACTACAACTGCACTTACTGCGACTTTCGAGACCACGAGGTAGATTAATAATGCTTTACCTTCCTTCGATTTAGAAAGTAGCAGAGGGCTTGACAAGTACCTTTTTAAAACTCTCAAAGCCTGATGGCATCTGCGATCCATTCGAAGTTGTTTTTGTTTTTGAGCAGTGCAAAGAGATGGTGACATTTTTCTAATGACTGGGAGATGAACCTTGTTGGCCCAAAAACAGGTGAAGTTTTGAAGAATGACAAATGAACTCAGTCATGGACCAGGTCCATCATGTGAAGCACAGTGTTTGTCAACCTATACATGTGAGATGCACGTGAAGGAGATAAGATCCATTGATCAAGCAGCAATATCTCCTGAATTGATCAAAAAGGTTGCATATGGGACAAGGAGAGAAAGTCTCCTTATGAGAAGAGAACACAATCCAGATAAAAGATAGGGTTGGATTTTGTGTTGTTCAAGGACTCAACTTCGATGGAAGATCAACAATTGAATCTCAATCAAACTCTAATTACTAACTCATTAAATAACACTGATTGTTCTCTTTTACAGGTATTGCACAAACGTAGAAGTTAAACTAAATTGAAAGCAAAAAAGCGAGGCAATTTTGCAAGCAATTTATGTGAGATTTGAGTGTGCATTCCTGAAGCTACTTGGACAAGATAGAAGAGCCAATTCCATTGTGTCTTTCTTTTATTCTAGTTCAATTGTAGTAGGTGATTTAAACTTGTACCTTTCAGCTTTCATAGAAGCAATTGTATTAGGTACTTTGAGTATTCAAGTTAGAGTTACTTTGAAGTTGTCGCAACAGTTGAGGATGTGTGCCATAACGGGATTAGAGTTTAATCCTTAGGTTGACAAAGAGTTTTTGTAAATGCTGTTTTGGCTCAGTGATTTTAGTGAAAGTTTGGGAAAATCCTACTGAGTAGTAGGTCGTGGTTTTTTCACCTTTTGAGCCAGGTGTTTTCACGTAAAAATCTCTATTTTCTTTATTTTATGTACTTTTAATTTCGAAAACAGTAGTAGTTAGAGTACCTAGAAGAACCTAGTTCATTTGGCATCACACAAATCACCCTCTCTCTTGTGTGGTATTGACGTTTAGAACATCAATTGGTATAAGAGCGGGTTATCCTTGAAGAGGCTAACACCTTAGGAAAAGATCAACATGAGTGCACCACCTGGGAACTGAGAAGGGCAATCCACTGCTAGGCCTCCACTCTTTAATTGACAGTACTATTCTTGGTGGAAGAACAGGATGAGGGACCACATTATAGGAGAAGATTATGAACTCTAGGACATAATCACTGATGGTCCTCTAACAACTACACAGAAGAATGAAGAAGGAGTGGATGTGCCAAAGATAAGGGCTGACTGCATTGCTGAAGACCTGAAGAAGTGGGAGAAAAATGCTAAGGCCAAGAAATGGCTTGTGTGTGGACTAGGTCCAGATGAGTACAGTAGGATCCAAAGTTGTACCACTGCTAAGGAAATATGGGACACTTTGCAAGTGGCTCATGAAGGAACACCTCAAGTGAAAAGGTCCAGAGGAACACTGCTGTATTCTCAATATGAGAATTTTACTATGAAGGAAGGAGAAACTATCCAAGATATGTATACTAGGTTCACTACACTGACAAATGAACTTAAATCTCTTGGAAGGATTATTCTTGAAGAATACAAGGTTGAGAAAATCTTGACAAGGGTTCTGCCAGTCTCATGGAGAAGCAAAGTCACTGCTATTCAGGAATCTAAGAATATTGCTACCTTCAAGCTGGATGAACTAATTGGAAATCTTACTGCCTATGAACTGAGAAGTAAAACTATGAAGTTGGATACACCCAACAAGGAAAGAAGTATGGCTCTCAGAATTGCTGAAGGTTCAAATTTGGAGGATGATAAAATGCTATGACCACAAGGGGTTTCAAAAAGTACCTGATGAGAGGAAATAGTTCTTCAAGAGGTACAACCTTCAACAAACCAAGGGCTCCTGAGAAACAGACCAATGAGGGTTGCTACAAATGTGGTAAGACTGATCACACGATCAAGAACTTCCCTCAATGGGAAATTGAGTGGAATAAAGAAAAGTCCAGTCAAAGGAACAAAACTGTTATTCAAGAAAAAAACAAGCTGCCTGGGTGGGCTAGAAGAAATCTGATTTATCCCTTTGCCCATATAAAGGGACCCAAACTAGTTTGGGTTCCTAAGATTAACCCCTGATTTCTTTTTGCAGGTCCAAGTGAAGGGAAGTATCTAAATATGGTACATGGATAGTGGCTGATCAAAACATATGACTGGAAGCAAGAACCAGTTCCTTTCACTTGAGGACTTAAAGGGAGGCAATGTCTCCTTTGGAAATGGGAAGAAATGTGAGATTATTGGAGTTGGAAAGGTAGGTAAGACAGACTCTCACTCCATTGAGAATGTCTTCTTAATATATGGCTTGATATATAGCATGATCAGTGTGTCACAACTGTGTGACAGAGGTAACCTTGTAGCATTCACCTCTACTAAATGCTTTGTGATTGATCTTACCACTGACAAGATTGTTTTGCAGGGAAAGAGAGTTAACAATATTTACATTGTAGATTTGTCCACTCTCTCAGAAAATGAACTAACTTGTCTAAGTGTGCTAGATAATAATCCCCTCCTGTGGCACAAAAGATTTGGTCATGCCAGTCTGAATCAGCTGAACAAATTAGTCTCCAAAGACCTGGTGATAGGGTTACCTAACATCAAGTTCAAGGAAGACAAAGTTTGTGAGACCTGTGCAAGGGGGAAGCATGTAAGATCATCCTTCAAAAGCAAGAAAATAGTAAGCACAACCAAGTCGTTGGAACTGGTCCATATGGATCTCTGTGGTCGAATAAGAACCATGAGTAGAGGTGGAAAGAAATATGTAATGTTGCTTGTTGATGATTATTCTATATTTACCTGGGTTCTATTTCTAACTTCTAAAGATTAAGCATTTGACATCTGCATTTGTTAGAAAAACTCAGAAATAATTAGGAAATCAACTTGCATCCATTAGGTCTGATCATTGAACTGGATTTGAAAACTCCAAGTTTGCTGAATTCTGTGATGAAAATGGTATAGGTCATAATTTCTCTGCCCCTAGGACTCCTAAAAAAAATGGAGTAGTTGAAAGAAAAAATAGGACTCTTGAAGATATGGCTAGGACCATGCTGATTTATATTAAACTACATCATAGCTTGTGGGTAGAGACTGTAAACACTGCATGTTATATAATCAATAGATGCATGACTAGACCTTTTATAGAGAAGACTCCATACGAGTTACTTAAAGGGAAAAAACCAAACATATCCCATCTTAGGACATTTGGTTGTAAGTGCTATGTGCAGAATAATGGAAAAGACTCCCTAGGTGAGTTTGATCCTAGAAGTTATGAGGGAGCATTCTTCACATAGCAAAGCATAAGTGTTTAATAAAAGAACTTTGTGTGTAGAAGAAAGTGTACATGTAGTATTTTATGAAACTAACATTCTTTTTGTGAGACAGGAATATGAAGATGAAGCCATTGGATTGGTAAAGGAGTTTCAGCTCAGGTCAAAGTGGCACCAACAGAAGGAACAAGTGATGGAACAGGTTCTTCCATCCAGGGCAACCTGATAGGGGAACTAATCAAAGAGGAATTGAAATAAATCCCTTGAAGGAAAATGTTCATGACCCTATTCCTCAGTAACAGAACATGGGAGAAACATCTAAAAGAAACCAGTTGGTTGTGAAACCTCATAAGTATCAAAGTTCTCATCCCATTGAGAACATTATCACTCATTCAACATCTGGAGTTAAAATTAGATCACAATTAAAGAATCTGTGTGCTTTTGCTGCCTTTTTTTTTCTTATTGAACCTAAAAATGTTGTTGAGGCTTTGTAGAAATGCCGATTGGGTGATTGCTATGCAAGATGAACTCAATCAGTTTGAGAGAAGTCAAGTTTGGCATCTAGTTCCAAGACCAAATGTCAGATCAATCAGTGGTACAAAGTGGGTCTTCAGAAACAAATTTGATGAAAATGGAACAGTTACAAGAAACAAGGTAAGATTGGTGGTCCAAGGTTATAGCCAAGAGGAGGGCATAGACTTTGATGAGACTTTTGCTCCAGTTGCAAGACTAGAGGCAATCCGACTCCTCATAGCCTTTACAACACACACAGAATTCACTCTTTATCAAATGGATGTCAAAAGTGCCTTCCTAAATGGCTACCTAAAAGAAGAAGTTTTTGTAAAATAACCTCCAAGATTTGAGAGCAAGGAATGTCCTGAGCATGTGTATAAGTTAGACAAAGCTCTCTATGGACTCAAGCAGGCCCCAAGAGCATGGTATGAACGATTGTCAAAATTCTTGCTGGAGCACGATTACAAGAGAGGTAAATTGATAGTATCTTATTCTTAAAGGAAAAAGGTAAGGATCTCCTTGTTGTACAAATATATGTCGATAACATAATCTTTGGGGCCACTACTGATAAGCTAAGTAAGGTGTCACGACCCCAAACCCCGGTCGTGATGGCGCCCAACACCTTGTTAGGCAAGCCCGACCTTTAGAACATTTTCATCCCAAGTTTACAAAGCTCCTTATCAGTTATTAAATTTAAAAACACCGAATAAGCAAAATCTCAGTCTGATAGTAATAACAATTGTGCAGAAACCACAATAATATCCAAAACAGCCCATATCAGATCTGGGGTCACGAGTCAGACCCTCTAGATACAACAGAGCAACATCCTATACATATGAAAGTCTAGAAGCAGAAGTAAAAGAAGATAAGAGGAGAAATCGGGCCCTGCGGACGCCAGGCAGCTACTTCGATGACTCTGACAGATGAACTAGGCAGCAGCAACAAACTCAGCTATGCCTCTTGGATCCCTCTATCTGCACACAAGGTGCAAGGAGTAAAGTGAGTACTCCAACTCAGTGAGTAATAAAAATAAATAACGACTGAAAGCATAAAATCCCATAAAGGCACAAATGGCGCTATTTCAAGGGGTAAAATCAATTATACAATAAATCTGTGGGGTAACAGATAATTCTCTTTGAAAACAGTGAAGACAATGAATTTCAACAAGTAAATAATAACCAGAAACTCACCCCTCGGGCTCAATATCAAATCCTCAGCACAGTATCAGCCCCACGGGCTCACTCCCAACTCACCAACACACAACATCAGCCTCTCGAGCTCGCTCCCGACTCACAAAACACAACATCGGCCTCTCGGGCCCACTCCCAACTCACCTGGGTACCCTGCGCTCACTGGGGGTGTGTACAGACTCCGGAGGGGCTCCTACAGCCCAAGCGCAATATCATAAGGCCTTAAAGCCTTCACACATCACACCCGAGGCCTGAAAGCCTCCTTACATCACTCAACATATCCTCACATATGGCCCTCGGCCTCAATCAGTCCAGAAAATAATCATAAGCCCCTTGGGCATCAGTAAAACAATGGTGCTCAGCTCAAACAACATTATAAACATCATTTAAATCTCAAGTTGAGTATAAATGTAGCTGAGTTCATGAAATAGTATAATTCAATTGGACTGAGTTCAAATAATATTTCAATTAGTGAGGAAAAATAGTGATGGAAATTCACAAAAGGATTTCAAATAATTGGCACGAAGCCCAAATATGGCAATAACCCCAAATTATGGTGAAAAACAACAAGTCTTTATCAAATATGCGATAAAATATCAACCGGGATGGACCAAGTCACAATCCCCAATAGTAAATGACCCCGCGCTCATCATACAATGCGTGTCTCACCTCAACATAGCACTATGTTGTGCAATCCGGGGTTTCAAACCCTCAGGGCATCATTTAAAATCATTACTCACCTCAAGACGGTCAAAGTCTAGCTTCCTATACAATTGCCCCTCAAATTAGCCTCCTCGTGCATAGAATCTGGCCAAAATGACAAGGAATACGTTATGATAAGCTAATGGGACATAATCCAATTGAAAGAACTCGAAAAACACCCAAAAACACGAAGTTGGCAAAACCCGAGCCCCGGGCCCATGTCTCGAAAAATTATGAAATTAACATCACCGGCTTCCTTATCTCGCCACGAGTTCATACATACCAAATTCACAAAAATCGGAGTCCATTTGACCCTTCAAATCACTAGTTTAAACTCTTTCAAATTTCAAGCACTAACCTCCATTTTTAGCCTTAATTCCCTTGGATTTTCAGTGTTAATCCACGTTGTTTACACCATAACAACATAACCTAGGACCAAGAATCCATACCTGATGAAGACTCTCGAAACCCTCTTCGAAATCGCCCAAAATCTCCTTAGTCCGAAATAAAAATGTTGAGTTGCTTCTAAAATTCGCGAAGATGAAATTAATACCCTCTGAACAGCAGTTTCCGCTTCTGCGATGCTTTTGTCGCTTCTGCGACACCGCTTTTGCGGTTCTTTGATTTTTACCCAGGACTGCTTCTACGGTCAACCAATCGCAAATGCGAGACCGCTTCTGTGGTCCGCATGCCCGCTTTTGCGGAATCTCCCAAGCCTCCTCCTTTCGCTTCTGCGACTTCCCTATCGCTTCTGCGGAACCGATTCTACGGTCCATTTCCGCAGCATCGGGAATACCAGATATCAGATCCTTCAGTAAATCCTTAAACTCTAATTTCATCCCGTTAGCCACCCGAAATCACCCCGAGGCCCCCGAGACCTCAACCAAAAGTACCAACACAACTAAAACATTATTCAAACTTTCTCGAACCGTCAAAACACTATAGTTATCATCAAAATCATCAAATTTCCTCAAATCAAAGCCTAAGTTCAACCAAAACTTACGAAACTCGCATTCGATTGAAAATCCGACCAAACGATGTCCGAATGACCTGAAATTTTACACACATATCCAAAATCACCTAAAGAAGCTACAACAACTCTCGGAATTCCATTCTGATCCTTGGATCAAAATCTCACCTATCAACCGAAAAACGCCAAAATTCAAACTTCGCCAATTCAAGCCTAATTCAACACTGGACGTCCAAATTCAATTCCGATCGCACTCCTAAGTCACAAATCATCCCCCGAAGCTAATCGAACCACCGGAACTCACATCCGAGCCATCTAACTATATAGTCAATTTTCGATTGACTTTTCCAAAACAAGATTTCTTCTAAGAGGCTAAGTGCCTCATTTCCAACTAAAATCAATCCAACTCTACCCGATCAACTCAAATACTGATATTAAATCATAGAGAAACATAATATAGGGGAAACGGGGAGGTAACTCACGTGACGACGGGCCGGGTCGTCACATCCTCCCCAACTAAAACAAACGCTCGTCCTCGAGCGGGTCAAGAAACATACCTGGAGTCGCAAATAGGTGGGGATATCTACTCCGCATCTCCTGCTCGGTCTCCCAAGTAGCCTCCTCCACGGGCTGACCTCTCCACTGCACCTTCACTGAAGCAATATCCTTGGACCTCAGTTTTCGAACCTGTCGACCGAGAATAGCCACCGGCTCCACATCATATGACAAATCATCATCCAACTGAACCGTGCTGAAGTCCAACACATGAGACGGGTCCCCAACATACTTCCGGAGCATAGATACATGGAATACCGGATGCACACTAGACAAGCTGGGTGGCAAGGCAAGCTCATATGCCACCTCTCCAATCCTCCTATGTATCTCAAAAGGCCCAATAAACCTCGGGCTCAGCTTCCCTTTCTTCCCGAACCGCATAACACCTTTCATGGGCGAAATCTTCAACAAGACCTTCTCGCCTACCATATAAGACACATCACGAACCTTCCGGTCTGCGTAACTCTTCTAGCGCGACTGTGCTGTACGGAGCCTCTACTGGATCAACTGTGCTGTACGGAGCCTCTACTGGATCAACTTCACCTTCTCTAAAGCATCCTAAACCATCTCAGTCCCTAACAATCTAGCCTCACTGGGCTCAAACCATCCAACAGGAGATCTACACCGCCTACCATACAATGCCTCATACGGGGCCATATGAATGCTCGACTGATAACTGTTGTTGTAGGAAAACTCTGCAAGCGGCAAAAAATCATCCCATGAACCTCTAAAATCTATAACACAGGCATGCAACATGTCCTATAAAATTTGAATAATGCGCTCGGACAGTCCGTCTGTCTGAGGATGGAATGTTGTGCTCAACTCCACCTGCGTACCCAACTCCTGCTGAAATACCCTCCAGAACTGAGAAGTGAACCGAGTACCTCTATCCGAGATAATAGACACTAGAACCCCATGTAACCTGACAATCTCCCGAATAAAGATCCCTGCTAGCCGCTCCGAAGAGTAAGTAGTACATACTAGAATGAAGTGCGCGAACTTGGTCAGCCGATCCACAATCACCCAAACCGAATCAAACTTCCTCAAAGTCCGAGGGAGACCGCTCACAAAATCCATAGTAATCCTCTCCCATTTCCACTCAGGAATACGCTGAAGAACACCGTCCGATCTCTGATGCTCGTACTTGACCTGCTGGCAGTTGAGACATCGAGCTACATGACTCACAATATCCTTGTTCTTCCTCCTCCACCAGTAATGCTGTCTCAAGTCCTGATACATCTTTGCGGCACATGGATGAATGGAGTACCACGAGCTGTGGGCCTCTTCTAGTATCAACTCCCAAAGCCCATCCACATTGGGCACACAAATCCGGCCCTGCATCCTCAACACATCGTCATTATCAATAGTCACATCTCTGGCATCATCATGCTGAACTCTATCCTTAAGGACAAGCAAATATGGATCATCATACTGGCGCTCTCTGATATGGTCATACAAGGAGGACCGAGAAACAACGCAAGCCAACACCCGACTCGGCTCTAAAATATCTAACCTCACCATACGATTGGCCAATGCCTGAACATCGACTGCAAAGGGCCTCTCCCCAACTGGAATATACGCCAAGCTGCCCATACTAACCGCCTTCCGGCTCAAAGCATCGGCCACTACATTGGATTTCCCCGGATGATACAATATGGTAATGTCATAATCCTTGAGCAACTCAAGCCACCTCCGCTACCTCAAATTAAGATCTTTCTGTTTGAACAGATGCTGAAGGCTGCGGTGATCAGTATACACCTCACAAGAAATGCCATACAAGTAGTGCCTCCAAATCTTCAGCGTATGGACTATGGCAACTAACTCCAAATCGTGTACAGGGTAGTTCTTCTCATGAGGCTTCAACTGTCGAGAAGCATATGCAGTAACCCTACCCTCCTGCATCAACACACATCTGATCTCAACTCTCGAGGCATCATAATACACAATGTAGGAACCTGAAGCTGATGGTAATACCAATACTGGAGCCGTGGTCAAAGCTGTCTTGAGCTTCTGAAAGCTCTCCTCACACTCCTCGGACCACACAAATGGAGCACCCTTCTGAGTCAATTTGGTCAAGGGCGACGCAATAGAAGAAAATCCCTGAACAAACCGGCGATAATACCCTGCCAACCCAAGGAAACTATGGATCTCAGTGGCCGAGGTTGGTCTAGGCCAACTCTGCACCGCCTCTATCTTCGTTGAATCAACCTGCATAACGTCACTGGACACCACGTGTCCTAGAAAAGCCACAGACCCAAGCCATAACTCACACTTGGAGAACTTTGCATAAAGCTTCTCCTCCCTCAATCTCTGCAATACTACTCTCAAATGCTGGGCATGCTCCTCCTGGCTACGTGAGTACACCAGGATGTCATCAATAAACACAATCACAAAGGAATCCAGATACGACCGGAACACGCTGTTCATCAAATGCATGAACGCGGCTGGGGAATTAGTCAGCCCAAAAGACATAACTAGAAACTCATAATGCCCATATCTCATCCTGAAAGTTGTCTTCATAATATCAGAATCCCTAATCTTCAGTTGGTGATAGCCTGATCGAAGATCAATCTTCGAGAATACCCTCGCTCCTTGGAGCTGATCAAACAAGTCATCAATACGGGTTATGGGATACTTATTCTTCACTGTTACCTTGTTCAGATGCTTGTAATCAATACACATTCTCATTGTGCCATCTCTTTTCTTCACAAATAAGACCGGTGCACCCCACGGTGACACACTAGGATGAATAAACCCCTTATCTAGGAGTTCCTGAAGCTGCTCTTTCAACTCCTTCAACTCAGCTGGTTCCATACGATAAGGAGGAATAGAGATAGGCTAAGTGCCCGACACCAGATCAATACCGAAATCAATGTCCCTGTCTGGTGGCATACCAGGCAGGTCCGCTGGAAACACATCTGGAAAATCCATCACAATGGGAACAGAATCAAGGCTAGGAGTCTCAGCTCCAACATCTCTCACAAATGCCAAATATGATAAACATCCATTCCCAACCATTCGCTGGGACTTTAAGAAAGAGATTACCCTGCTGGGCACATAATCAGTCATACTACGCCACTCGATCCTCGGAATACCCGGCATCCAATATGACTGTCTTGGTGTGGCAGTCTAGAATAGCATGGCACGAAAATAGACAATCCATGCCCAGAATAACATCGAAATCCACCATGCTCAACAGCAACAAATCAACTCGGGTCTCCAAACCTCTAATAGTAACAAGACAGGACCGATATACATGGTCCACAATAATAGTGTCGCCTACCGGGGTAGATACGTGCACAGGTAACACAAGACACCCTCGGGTCGTACCCAAATAATGAGCAAAGTATGAATATACATAGGAATAAGTGGATCCGAGATCAAATAAAACTGAGGCATCCCTGTGTCAGACTGAAATAATACTTGTGATAACAGCATCCGAAGCAATAGCATCTGAAAGGCCCTGAAGAGCATAGAATTGAGCCTGACCACCACCCGATCGGCCTCCCGCTCTGGGGCGACCCCTAGCTGCTTGACCCTCACCCCTAGCTGGTGGGGCGGGTGCTGAAGATACTGGTATAGAAGACGAGGGCTGACCCCTCTGCTGTGATGAACTGGCAGCACGATGAGGACATTGCTTCCACATATGTCAAAACTCTTCACATTCATAACAGCCCCTAGGTGCTGGAGGATGGGACTAAAAAGAACCCCTCGCACCGGAGTGAATAGCTGGTGCACCCGGCGTGGAAGAACCCTGAACAGACGGGGCACGCGAATAACTCTGAGCTGGAAGTGCACTAAAAGATGGCTGACTCTGCTGAGAGCCCTGATAACCCCGACCAGAAGATGACCCACGATACTCTGAGCGAGCTGACTGATGAGGCCTGAAAGAATGACCTTTGTTCTGCTGAACCTGGCCCGTAGACGGAGCACCACTGAAGCTACCTGATCCTCGAGGCCTCTTGGCCTCCCTCTCCTCTCTCTCCTGATGGCGAGCCGTCTTAATATCACGAGCAATATCCATTGCATCCTCAAAGGTATGGCTCAGGATCCTCTCTCGAGTCATCAGAATACGGATGGGATAAATGAGTCCGTCCACAAACCGTCTAATCCGCTCCTGATCAGTCGGGACCATCCATGGAGCATAACGAGCCAACTCTAATAATCTGACCTCATACTGCGTCACAGTCATATCTCCCTGACGAAGCCACTCAAACTGCCTACGCAACTCCTCTCTCTGCGACCGTGGTACCCACTTCTACAGAAAGATAGTGGAGAACTCCTGCCATGACAATGGCGCTGCACCTGCCGGCTTGTGCCGCTCATATGCCTCCCACAATGTAAAGGCTGCTCCTGAGAACTGGAAGGTGGTAAATGATACCCCACTCGACTCTAAGATCCCTATTGTCCGAAGCATACGTCGACGCTTGTCGAGAAAACCCTAGGCATCCTCGCCCGGAATACCGCTGAAAGTAGGAGGTGAAATCCTGCTGAACCTCTCAAGACGACGCTGCTTATCATCTAGCATAACTGGAACCATAACATCCTGAACCGGTACAGCCGGCTGAACTGGGGCAACCGACTGAACTGGGGCAACCTGCTGAGCTGGTGGCGCCTCTGGTGTCTGCAAACCCTGTACTACCTGCTCAGGAGTGCGAGCTGCAGGGTTCTGATGACTACCCCCGGTCTGAGATGTAGCTGCGGCGGTAGTGGCCGAGACTGCCTGATCCAGGCCAGTGCAAACCGATAAAATCTGAGCTAGGGCCTCCTGAAGACCCGGAATCACAATAGGCACAACTGGTGCCTGAGCAGGCACTGCTGGAATCTCGACAGCTGGAGGCTGATCCTGAGTGGGGGCAACTGGTGCTGCCCCTGTTGCTCTGCCTCAACCACGACCACGGCCGTGTCCACGGCCTCTAGTGGGTGGCAATGGTGGTCGTCTGCCACGTCCGGTAGTACGTGTTCTCGCCATCTGCGATAGAATAGAATACAAAAGTTTAGTTCTTAGATCAACAAAGTCACACGACAAGAATTCATGAATATGAAGTCTTTCCTAAAGGTTCTGCAGCCTCCCGAGGATAAGTACAGACGTCTCCGTACCGATCTGCAAGACTCTACTAAACCAGCTCATGACTCGTGAGACCTGGTAACCTAGGCTCTGATACCAACTTGTTACGACCCCAAACCCCGGTCGTGATGGCGCCCAACTCCTTGTTAGGAAAGCCCGACCTTTAGAACATTTTCATACAAAGTTTACAAAGCTCCTTATCAGTTATTAAATTTAAAAACACCGAATAAGCAAAATCTCAGTCTGATAGTAATAACAACTGTGCCAAAACCGCAATAATATCCAAAACATCCCATATCAGATCTGGCGTCACGAGTAAGAACCTCTAGATACAAAAGAGCAACATCCTATACAGATGAAAGTCTAGAAGCGGAAGTAAAAGAAGATAAGAGGAGAAATCGGGTCCTGCAGATGCCAGGCAGCTACCTCGATGACTCCGACAGATGAACTAGGCAGCAACA
>MU769375.1:156015-203816 GCA_026770625.1 Nicotiana glauca
CACTGCTGGAATCTCGACAGCTGGAGGCTGATCCTGAGTGGGGGCAACTGGTGCTGCCCCTGTTGCTCTGCCTCAACCACGACCACGGCCGTGTCCACGGCCTCTAGTGGGTGGCAATGGTGGTCGTCTGCCACGTCCGGTAGTACGTGTTCTCGCCATCTGCGATAGAATAGAATACAAAAGTTTAGTTCTTAGATCAACAAAGTCACACGACAAGAATTCATGAATATGAAGTCTTTCCTAAAGGTTCTGCAGCCTCCCGAGGATAAGTACAGACGTCTCCGTACCGATCTGCAAGACTCTACTAAACCAGCTCATGACTCGTGAGACCTGGTAACCTAGGCTCTGATACCAACTTGTTACGACCCCAAACCCCGGTCGTGATGGCGCCCAACTCCTTGTTAGGAAAGCCCGACCTTTAGAACATTTTCATACAAAGTTTACAAAGCTCCTTATCAGTTATTAAATTTAAAAACACCGAATAAGCAAAATCTCAGTCTGATAGTAATAACAACTGTGCCAAAACCGCAATAATATCCAAAACATCCCATATCAGATCTGGCGTCACGAGTAAGAACCTCTAGATACAAAAGAGCAACATCCTATACAGATGAAAGTCTAGAAGCGGAAGTAAAAGAAGATAAGAGGAGAAATCGGGTCCTGCAGATGCCAGGCAGCTACCTCGATGACTCCGACAGATGAACTAGGCAGCAACAACAAACTCAGCTATGTCTCCTGGATCCCTGTATCTGCACACAAGGTGCAGGGAGTAAAGTAAGTACTCCAACTCAGTGAGTAATAAAAATAAATAACGACTGAAAGCATAAAATCCCATAAAGGCACAAATGATGCTATTTCAAGCGGTAAAATCAATTATACAATAAATCTGTGGGATAACAGATAATTCTCTTTGAAAACAGTGAAGACAATTAATTTCAACAAGTAAAGAATAACCAGAAACTCGCCCCTCGAGCTCAATATCAAATCCTCAGCACAGTATCAGCCCCACGGGCTCACTCCCAACTCACCAACACACAACATTAGCCTCTCGGGCTCACTCCCAACTCACAAAAACACAACATCTGCCTTTCGGGCCCACTCCCAACTCACTTGGGTGCCCTGCGCTCACTGGGGGTGTGTACAGACTCCGAAGGGCCTCCTACAGCCCAGGCGCAATATCATAAGTCCTTAAATCCTTCACACATCACACTCGAGGCCTGAAAGCCTCCTTACATCACTCAACATATCCTCACATATGGCCCTCGGCCTCAATCAGTCTAGAAAATAATCATAAGCCCCTTGGGCATCAGTAAAACAATGGTTCTCAGCTCAAACAACATTATAAACATCATTTAAATCTGAAGTTGAGTATAAATGTAGCCGAGTTCATTAAATAGTATAATTCAATTGGACTGAGTTAAAATAATATTTCAATTAGTGAGGAAAAATAGTGATGGAAATTCACAAAAGGATTTCACATAATTGGCACGAAGCCCAAATATGACAATAAGCCCAAATTATGGTGAAAAACAACAAGTCTTTATCAAATACGCGATAAAATATCAACCGGGATGGACCAAGTCACTATCCCCAATAGTAAATGACCCCGCGCTCGTCATACTACGCGTGTCTCACCTCAACATAGCACTACGTTTTGCAATCCGGGGTTTCAAACCCTCAGGGCATCATTTAAAATCATTACTCACCTCAAGACGGTAAAAGTCTAGCTTGCTATGCCCTTGCCGCTCAAATTAGCCTCCTCGTGCGGAGAATCTGGCCAAAACCACAAGGAATACGTTATGATAAGCTAATGGGACATAACCTAATTGAAAGAACTCGAAAAACACCCAATAATACGAAGCTGGCAAAACCCGATCCCCGGGCCCACGTCTTGAAAAATTATGAAATTAACATCACCGGCTTCTTTATCTCGCCACGAGTTCATACATACCAAATTCACAAAAATCGGAGTCCATTTGACCCCTCAAATCACTAGTTTAAACTCTTTCAAATTTCAAGCCTTAACCTCCATTTTTAGCCTTAATTCCCTTGGATTTTCAGTGTTAATCCACATTTTTTACACCATAACAACATAACCTAGGACCAAGAATCCATACCTGATGAAGACTCTCGAAACCCTCTTCGAAATCGCCCAAAATCTCCTTAGTCCGAAATGAAAATGTTGAGTTGCTTCTAAAATTCGCGAAGATGAAATTAATACCCTCTGAACAACAGTTTCCGCTTCTGCGATGCTTTTTTTGCTTCTGCGACACTGTTTTTGCGATTCTTTATCCGCTTCTGCGGTTCTTCGATTTTTACCCAGGACCGCTTCTGCGTTCAACCAATCGCAAATGCGAGACCGCTTCTGCGGTCCGCATGTCCGCTTTTGCAGAATCTCCCAAGCCTCCTCCTTTTGCTTCTGCAACTTCCCCTATCGCTTCTGCAAAACCGCTTCTGCGGTCTATTTCCGCAGAAGCGGGAATACCAGATATCAGATCCTTCAGCAAATCCTTAAACTCTAATTTCATCCCATTAGCCACCCGAAATCACCCCGAGGCCCCCGAGACCTCAACAAAAAGTACCAACACAACTTAAAAGATTATTCAAACTTGATCGAACCGTCAAAACACTATAGTTATCATCAAAATCATCAAATTTCCTCAAATCAAAGCCTAAGTTCAACCAAAACTTCCGAAACTCGCATTCGATCGAAAACCCAACCAAACGATGTCCGAATGACCTGAAATTTTACACACATATCCAAAATCACCTAAAGAAGCTACAACAACTCTCGGAATTCCATTCCGACCCTCAGATCAAAATCTCACCTATCAACCGGAATCCGCCAAAATTCAAACTTCGCCAATTCAAGCCTAATTCCACACCGGACCTCCAAATTCAATTCCGATCGCACTCCTAAGTCACAAATCATCCCCCGAAGCTAACCAAACCACCGGAACTCACATCCGATCCCTCTAACTATATAGTCAATTTTCGGTTGACTTTTCCAAAACAAGCTTTCTTCTAAGAGGCTAAGTGCCTCATTTCCAACTAAAATCAATCCAACTCTACCCGATCAACTCAAATACTGATATTAAATTATAGAGAAACATAATATGGGGTAAACGGGGTGGTAACTCACGTGACGATGGGCCGGGTCGTCACATAAAGACTTTGCAATATTAATGGGGAGTGAGTTTGAAATGAGCATGATAGGTGAGCTTAACTTCTTCTTAGGCTTACAAATCAAACAAAGTCCAAATGGAACCATGATCCATCAGCAGAAGTATGCAAAAGAGTTAATCAAAAAGTTTAAAATGGAAGAATCAAAAGAAATAGACACACCCATTGCAACTGCTACTAAATTAGATGTTGATGAACCTGGTTCATTAGTTGATCAAAAGTTGTATAGGGGTATGATTGGTTCACTTCTGTATCTTACTGCTAGCAGACCTGACATTGTTTCCAGTGTAGGGCTTTGTGCTCGCTTTCAGGCAAATCCTAAAGAGTCTCACTTGACTGCTGTCAAAAGGATACTAAGATACTTGAAAGGAACCACTGATCTATGTCTTTGGTATCCCAAAGGTAGTAATTTTAATCTAGTAGGATATACTGATGCTGATTATGCAAGTTTTCTAGTGGATAGGAAGAGCACCTCAGGTATGGCACACTTCCTTGGTTCATGCCTTGTGTCATGGGCTACTAAAAAGCAAAACTCAGTGGCCCTATCTACTGCTGAAGCTGAGTATGTTGTTGCTGCCTCTTGTTATGCTCAATTGCTATGGATCAAACAACAACTGGTAGATTTTGGTATTGAGATTGGTTGTATTCCAATATTTTGTGATAACATTAGTGCTATAAGTATGACAAAGAACCCTGTTCATCATAAGAGGACTAAGCACATAGATGTTAGACACCATTTCTTAAGAGATAACTATGAGAAAGGACCGATCTCCGTAGAATTCTGTGCTGCTGATAAGCAAATTGCTGATATTTTCACTAAAGCACTGAGTAGAGAAAACTTTGAGAGGAACAGGTTGGAATTAGGGATGATTAAGATCACCTAATAGGTCCAGTTTAGAATGCACAATGAAAAAAAAAATAAAAAAAAAGAACGAAAAAAAAATTATGAAAAAAATGTGGCTAGGAGTTCTATTCTTTGTGTAAATAACTAAATTAATTCTTACTCAGCTTCATACTTTAATTAGTATACTCCTGTGACATGTGTATACATGATTCACTGATCTCTTACAAAGTTTTTTCTATTATGACATTTGAGGCATGTTCAAGAGAGTACTATATGGAGAACCCGGTTCATCAGTATGAGTTCATATAAACGCTCAGGTATGTTTTCAATACTTTTGCATAATTAGAAAGATTAACACTTCAAACATAAGTAGAAGTCCTATACATGCTAAATTCCTAGAAAATTTTATCCGTTGAGGCACTGAACCAGTTTCGTCCATTTAGAACTCTAAAACCGTGATTTTTGCCAAATATCTAGGGAAGCCAAATAATCACTAAAGGTCTGGAATTGCAGTTTGATTAGACTTCTAATTGACCCATGAAAAGCTGTCGTTACTGCATTAATGTTCTATTCACTTTAAATACCAACCACACCTCTAATCTTCTTCATTATTCCAAAATCGTCAAAAAATATTTCTCCAGTTCTGATTGCCTTCTTCTCCAGAAATTCCCAAAATTCTTCCAAGAAACGAAGAACCATATCTAACCCACAAGATCATCCTGGCACTCTTCCACCACCAACCCCCTCAAATTCATCCTCGTCTAATCCTCCTAGTGAATCCCCAAAACCTAGGTTTCGAAGGCAAAAAATGTTGGCTAGAAAAACTATATCATCTGGAGCTTTGAGAAAAGTTTTAAATGAGAGATTGAAAGCTAGCCAGAGGAGAGAAAGCCCCGCTCAGGAGTCTGACTCCAATTCTGAGTCAGAATCCTTTATATATACCAGTGAAGGTGAGGAACATGGGTCTTCTGACACTGAGAAAATTCAAGAAATCCCTGTTGAGGTAAGTTCTTCTATGGTTGAAAACTTAGAAAATACGTTTGTTCTAGTTGGACCTATTAGAGATGTAAAGTTGGCTGAATCAAGTAGGAGTGGAGGTAAAAAGAAAGGAAACGGAAAGGAGCAGTTCTTGCTATATGTGGGGTTGAAGAAAAGAGTGGCATACAGTCAGGGGGAAGTGGCTCTGGGGAAGCAGCTAAAGGGTTGGTTCATCTAACGAAATAAAGAGATGAACCTAGTTCATCTGCTGAGGAAGCTCTGGCTGACCTTCTGAAAAGGGTTGGGGCAAGTTATGACCCAAAAAAACATAAATCTACCTCACAAAAGGCCTCAACTGTTCCCAAGCCATCCAAGAAAAGAAAGACTTCATCCCTAAAATCCACTGCCCCTTCAGTACCTAAGGGAAGAGCTACAAGAAGCGGGGTAAGACAAAGTGAAGCTGACCTACAAAAAGCTCTGGAAGAAAGCAAGAAAAAGAAAATAGAGAAGGGAAAGAAAAAGGTTGCAGAGTCCTCTGAGGTTGCAGAAGAAGAGGAGATAGACCTGGTCCATCAAGAAAGGGAAACAACAGTGGAGGTTCCTACACCAAAACCTAAAAAGTCCAAGACTTCTTCTAAGAAGTCTTCTTCTGTACCTGTGTCTGCTGAACCCTCATTAGCCAAGAGGACAAGATCTGTAGTGAAAGGCAAGCAAAAGAAAATTACGAAAGAAGATGAAGAGTGGAGTGGAGAAGAAGAAGAAGAAGAAGAAGAAGAGGAATCTAAGAAGGAGCAGGATAAGTTTGCCATCTTTGGCAGAAGAAAAATTCTGAAAGGAAGATTGCTGAAGGACCTGGTTGAGCCAGGGATGATGAGACTGGTAGATGCTTTAGCTTTACAAGGTTGGAAGGACATGGTCCTTGAAATGGATAGGAGGCTGTCCAGGAATGAACTGATTGAATTTATGGCCAATGCTGCTGTGAAGGATGGAGTAGTCACCGGCATGGTGAAAGGAGTCAAAGTGAAGTTTGATGCACTCAAACTGGGTGAGATCTTGGACATACCTATTGAAGGGTATGATGACTATACAAGGCAAAAATGTCCATGTATGGATTCTCTCCCTACTGCTCTTGAAATCACTAGGAGGTTGTGTGACTCTAGAGATGTGCTGAAGCTAGATTTGTGCAGAAAAGTGAAATGATGCCTGAGCACAAGGTTTTGTTTGAATTTGTCAACAAGTGCCTCTTGCCCATACAGGAGATAAGGCACACTACAAATTACATGGACCTGGTTCTTATGGAGTGCTTGGTGAGAGGAATGCAAATCAACTGGCCTGCTTTCATTGTCAAATTGCTCGACAAAGTCATCAATGGCTCCAAGGCTCATGCCACTCCATATAGATTCATATTGACTACTGTGATGGACAGGCTAAATGTGCCTTTGAAGAAATGGGAAATGGCATCAAGCAAGGAACATTTTGATGTTAAGACCCTGCTGGCTTGTGACTATTCAGTCAATGCCATCCCAATTGAACCTGGTTCATATTTGAGGACACCCATCAACAACAAGGTTAGAGCTTTAGTACAGGAATGTGGAACTAAGGATGATGAAATTGCTAGGCTCAAGGCACATGTGGCTGAATTGGAAACTGAAAGAGAAAGCCTTAGAACTGAGCTAGCAAAAGAAAAGGAGAAAAGTGATGGAATGCTTCAGAATATGCTTAACCTTCTTCAATCTCAACCCTCTAGTTCCTCCAAGCCCTAGGTCTCCCAGCACTTGTCTTCTGAACCAGTCTAGTACCCCCAGTAACCCCCAGTGACCCAGTTTAATGATTTTCTATTTTTGCTCATGTTTTGGAAGTTTTTCTTTCTTTTTGTCGTCTATTTGTGAAAGCATATCTCTATCAATGACAACTGCTATTTTCTCTTGTTCAATGCTGATTCTGATCTTAATAGTTTAAATATGTTTGTTGATTATTGATAATTGCACAATGATTTCACTTGCACTTGCCCCAGTGGCCATGAGTACTTATTAAATTCTGGGATTCATACTATGTATGCAACTTTTCGATGATGCCAAAAGGGGGAAGAGATATTGTACTTTAAACATTATTCTGAATTAAGTGATATTTATAACCTAATTAACTTGGTCCTTGATGATAAGTAAAATTTCTAAGTAAAGTGTTGATGGTTAAGCTGATTTCTTACAGGTTCTTTGATCAGTAAAAAGCACAGAGTTTGTCATCATCAAAAAGGGAGAATTTGTTGGCCCGAGAATAGGTGAAGTTTTGAAGAATGACAAATGAACTCAGTCATGGACCATGTCCATCATGTGAAGCACATTGTTTGTCAACCTATACATGTGAGATGCATGTGAAGGAGATAAGTTCCATTGATCAAGCAACAATATCTCCTGAACTTATCGAAAAGGTTGCATATGGGATACGGAGAGAAAGTCTCCTTATGAGAGAGAACACAATCTGGATAAAAGATAGGGTTGGAGTTTGTGTTGTTCAAGGACTCAACTTCGATGGAAGATCAGCAATTAAGTCTCAATCAAACTCTAATTACTAAGTCATTAAATAACAGTGATTGTTCTCTTTTACAGGTATTGCACAAATGCAGAAGTTAAACTAAATTGAGAGCAAAAGAGCGAGGCAATTTTTCAAGCAATTTATGTGAGATTTGAGTGTGCATTCTTGAAGCTACTTGGACAAGATAGAAGAACCAATTCCATTGTGTCTTATTTTTATTTTAGTTCAATTGTAGTAGGTGATTTAAAATTGTACCTTTCAGCTTTCATAGAAGCAATTGTATTAGGTACTTTGAGTATTCAAGTTAGAGTTAACTTGAAGTTGTCGCAACAGTTGAAGCTGTGTGCCACAATGGGATTAGAGTTTAATCCTTAGGTTTACAAAGAGTTTTTGTAAATGCTGTTTTAGCTCAGTGATTTTAATGGAAGTTTGGGAAAATCCTATTGAGTAGTAGGTCGTGATTTTTTCACCTTTTGAGCCAGGTGTTTTCCACGTAAAAATATCCGTGTTCTTTATTTTATGTACTTTTAATTCCGCAAACAGTAGTAGCTAGAGCACGTAGAAGGACCTGGTTCTTCTAGATAAAAAATCGAGCACCACCCAAATTGCCCCCCCCCCTCTTGTGTAGTATTGACGTTTAGAACATCAAACCTGCTCAAGGCTGCCAATCTTCCCATGAGCCTTTGAACTTCTTTCACGTTGTTCACCAGTTGGTCTGGGGTATCTTCAATGGCTTTGATCTTGTCGAGGTTTACCTCAATGCACCTTTGAGATAACAAAAATCCCAGGAACTTGCCGGAGCTGACCCTGAACGTGTATTTTTTGGGATTAAGCTTCATATTATGCTTCCTTAGGATATCAAAAGTTTCTTGCAGATGCTTAAGGTGATCTCCTGTATTCAAAGACTTAACAAGCATATCATCTATATAAACATCCATAGTTTTTCCTATTTGTTTTTAAAATATCTTGTTCACGAGCCGCTGATAAGTGGCTCTGGTGTTCTTCAAACCGGAGGGCATCATATTATAGGAATATGTGTCAAAATATGTTATAAACAAAGTCTTTTTCTGATCCTCTGGGTTCATTTTAATTTGGTTGTACCAGGGATATGCATCAAGGAAACTTATTAACTCGTGTCCGGCCGTTGCGTCAATCATTTGATCGATGTTTGGAAGCGGGAATGAATCTTTCGGGAACACCTTATTCAAGTCCTTACAATCTACATATATGCCAAATTTGTTGTTCTTCTTAGGAACTATGACTATATTATCTAGCCAGTAGAGATACTTTACCTCTCGGATTGACCAGATGTTAAGTAAGCGTGTTACCTCCTCTTTGATGAATTTATTCCCGACTTCCACAATCAGGCATTTGTTCTCTTACCGGAGGTATGTTGGGGTCCATACTTAACTTGTGCATGGCTATCTCCATCGGGATATCTATGATATCCGCATGTGACCATGCAAAACAATCGGCACTATATTTAAGAAATTCAATAAAGCCAGACCTGAGTTCGGGGTGTAGTTATGTCCCAAAGTGAAATTTCCTTTCTAGGAATTATTCGAATAATGCAACTTGCTCAAGCTCTTCCGTTGTGGATTTCGTTGCATTCATCTCTTCTGGAACTTGGATATACCTCGGCACTTGATAATATTCTGGCATTTCTGCCCAAGCTAACTTCATCTAGTTCGAGAGCAGGCATTGATTCCTGTAGTTGATATGCCGCATGTCCATTTCCTTTGCTACTGGAGATTGAAATTGCATTCATCTCTCTTGTCGCCGGTTGGTCACCCCTATCTGTTTAACCCCTTTGGGTATTGGAAACTTCAGCAATTAATGATATGTTTATGGTACAACTTCTTCCTAGAATAAGGTTATATCCCATATCACCATCTATCACTTCCCTCTGGCGTTTGTGGGAAGCAAAATCGTTTATCGGGTTATCATGCTCGTGAGGTTGAATCTGGTGAGGAGTTTTGTGGCCAGAATAATGCTTCCGGTGATTTTAGCTTGCTCCAATACTCTCCATTGTACGATATTAGCCGAACTTCTTGGATATACTAGAACACATTTAGTTTTAAAATCTAGCACATTTAAAGAAATTACCACTACATCGTTATGTGATAGTAGCAATCCGTCTGCGTCCTCCTACGTGAAAGTGATATCGTCTTCGGCGACTTCCTGGAGCCTCTTGCTACGGGTTGTTGCTACTTTCCTATTTTTTGTTGCTGAGAAGGGGACTCGGTTGATTTCATTCCCTCCGAAGATCATGTTAATCATTTGGCACAGGGGGATCTTCTCCTGCTTTCTGGGGTTCCGCATTGTCCCAGTTACGACCATAATTGTTCTGAGCTCGGTCACTTACACTACAAAAAAAACTTGATTTAGCAATAGAATTCCGTGACAAATAATTTTTCGTCGCTACTTAGCAACGTATTAACTACGAAAAATAGTGTTTGGTAGCAAAAAGGTAAATATAAGAACAAGTATCTAATTTAGCGACAACATAGCGACAAAATAAAAATTCCGTCGCTAAAAAATAGCGCTAAAAATTGGCGCCCACATTTTAGCAACAAAATAAGTGAGGAAATTTGGGTAACAAAATTTATTACAATTGAGCGACGTATTTAGCGATGGAATTCCTACGTCGCTAATCTTGCTCCTTTAATGAGAGTATATTTACCCTTGTTGCAACGAATTTTTTTTGTCGCTAGGTATTAAAAACATAAAATTGCATCCAAATAAGTTTTGCTGCTATTTTTACCTTTGCTTGTCATAAGATCAAAACATAAGTTCTCCCTCACAGAAGAATACAAGTAACGAACCTATTTCCTCCTCCTTCTTATTCCTCTCCTCTAATCTTCCACTAATCTTGCACTAATCTTCCCATATGGGCTACTAGTTCATCTCTTTTCTAAAAGACTGGTATGTTTATACTTCTTTCTCCATTTATTAGCAAATTTTTTGCAGTAAATTTTTTAGGATTTTGTCACGACACGGATTTTCCCCCCTCGGGGGTCGTGATGGCGCATACTCGTGACAGCTAGGCAAGCCATGAACCTTGATACCATTAGCCTCTTTCGTATTAATTCACTTTTAGACAATTAAATTAATAGGAATAAATAATAAAATAACAGCGGAATATGAAATTTAGCAAAAAGTCTTAAATAAATATAAAACCAAATATCCTGAAGACCAATACATGCCTCTAACCAGAACCTGGTATCACAACATTCATGGACTACTAAGAGTGCTACATACAACAATTCGAAAGAAATAAACACTGTTTGTCTTGAATACATGAGATAACAGGATATAAAATAAGATAAAGGGAGATGCCAGGGCCTGCGAACGCCTGCAGGGCTACCTCGGGTTGCCTGATGAACAAGATCCAACAATCTCAATGCAGTCCGAAATCTATAACACTGGGGTCTGCACAAAAAAGTGCAGAGTATAGTATCAACACAACCGACCCCATGTGCTGGTTAGTGTGTGGCCTAACCCCGGTGAGGTAGCGACGAGGCTAGAACCAGACTCTAGATAAACCTGTGCAGTTATATAATATACATCGGAAAAGTAAACAGGTAATAAACAATTAAAACCGGGGAAGGGAAACATGCTACGGGGGTGGAAAATAAACAGAATATCAAAGAACAATAAGGAAACTGTAATTTAACTTCTAGCATGGGTAAAGAGAAATAAAGGAAATTTCCACTTTCAATTTCATCTTGTTGGAGGCGTGCAACCCGATCCCATTTCTCATATCTCGTGGTAGGCGTACCACCCGCTCCCATTTCATTATATCTCGTGGTGGGCGTACCACCCGCTCCTAGTTCTCATTCCTCGTGGTAGGCGTACCACCTGCTTCCATTTCATTATATCTCGTGGTAGGCATACCACCCGCTCCCATTTATAATATTGTTGCTGCATGCAACCCGGTCCATATATATAATATTATTGCGACGTGCAACCCGATCCATATATAATATTATTGCAGCGTGCAACCCAATCCATATATAATATTGTTGCGGCGTGCAACCCGATCCATATATAATATTGTTGCGGCGTGCAACCCGATCCATATATAATATTTACAACTACAACAAGAGTCCGACAAGGGATCAATAAGGTCTACACTATCACGAAAATAGAGAAACAACTATTACCAAACTTGTTCCAACATCTAACTACCTCAACTATAACCAAACTTGTTCCAACATCTAACTACCTCAACTATAACCAAACTTGTTCCAACATCTAACTACCTCAACTATAATCAAACTCGTTCCGACACCTAACTACCTCGATGATAATTAAACTTGTTACAACACCTAACTACTTCAGCTATAACCAATCTCATTTCAACATCTAACTACTTTATCTATAACTAAACTTATTACAACACCTAACACAAAGAATCATCAACCTAAGCATCTGTAATATCAACTAAGAACACAATGCAAGGGATTCACAACTCAACAATAGACTCGCAAGGGGGCAATATAATGATCTCTTCTCTTTCTTACTTTACTTCACAATTCACTTCACAACTCGGGCTAATGCTCTAGAGTTTCAATTATCACTTATGCTTTCACAATTCGTTACACAACTGGAGCCATCGCTCTTCAATGTTCATAAGTCACAATTCTTTCCATAACTTTACACAACAAATAGAAATCTTCACCAAGGCAAGAATAATACAACAAAATCATGAAAATCACAGTATAAAACTCACGGTCATGCTTGACACCGACGTATAGATACTCTTCACCATGCCTATACATTGTAATCACAAGGAACAAATAGAAAATGAGACACAACTCCTAATACCTCAAGCTAAGGTTAGACCGAACACTTACCTCAGACTTACATGGCCAAGTCAAGCCTCGAACACCGCTTTCCCTTTTGAATTTAGACCCAATTCAATTGTATCCACGAGTTAATGGTAAGAAGATGCTTCAAAAGTCGCCCTAGAACCTTGGAGAAGAAGAAGTTTGTCAAGTCTTGTGAAAATCCCGAAATGATTTTGTTTTGGAGTTTTAAAAATAACTGGGCGAATTGGACCTACGCGTTCGCGATGGTTCAGGTCTAAAGACCTTCACGTTCACGACACAGCGGCTCGCGTTCGCAGAGAGCTATCTCCTTGAGCCTCGCATTCGCGTCCTTACGGTCGTGTTCTCATAGCTATAGTACCCACCCCCGCCCACGCTCACTTTTGCTTTTGCATTCGCGAAGCCAGGGACGCGTTCGTGAAGGTATAACCCCGCTGCCTCGCATTCGTGACCTGGTCAACGCGTTCGCGTAGAAGGAAATCTCCTTCGACTAATTTTACAAATCGCGTTCGCGAGGGTTCTCCCGCGAACGCGAAGAAAACCATACCAGAACTGGAACCTGCAATTTTCATAAGTCCAAAACTACTCCAAAACATTCCTGAGCCCTCGGGGCTCCTAACCAAACACATGCACTAACTCAATAACAACCTACGAACTTAATCGTGTGATCATATCACCAAAATAACATAAAAAATAATGAATCAAACCTCAAAATCAAGAGTTTTTCTTCAGAACTTCATTAAGTTTCAAATTTAGAACTTTAAGCCCGAAACACGCCAAACAATATTCGATTTTAACCAAACTTTACAGAAATATCTTAATTCATATACAAGACCTGTACTAGGCGTTGGAACCAAGATACAGACCCCATACCAACACGTTCCAATCAAATATCATTTCAATTTTTCCTTAACAAATTTCAGAAACATAATTTCTTTTAAAAATTTATTTTCTCAAGCTCGGGGCTTTGAAATTTGATTCCGGGCATACGCCCGAGTCCTATATTTTCCTACGGACCCTCCGAGATTATCAAATCACAGGTCCGTGTCCGTTTACCCAAAAAGTTGATCAAAGTCAAATTTATTCATTTTAATATCAACACTTAGCATTTTTCACAGAATTTTATATTTAAACTTTCCGGCTACGCGTTCGGACTACGCACGCAAAATGAGACAACTCTAAAGGAGGTTTTCAAGGCCTCAGAAGTACATAATTCAATTAAAAATAGGTGATGACCCTTTGGGTCGTCACAGGTTTTGGTAGATGTAAAATAAATCAAGCATTTCGCTTCTTCCCTCTTTTTCATTGTAGTATGTGAAGTCAAATATGAAGTCAGAGTTGACATATTCTGAGTATGTCTTATTTGTGCATAAATATATAATATTTTTACTACTTTTTGTTGCTAAAATCTGATTTGGGGATTTTTTTGTGTGTTGAACTCTTGATTAATATCAATTTTGGTGATATTTGGTGATTAAAATCAAAATGAAGTGTCTTGAGACCTGTGTGAGTGAAGTTAGCCTTCACTCACCAGTTGTTGTCAGTTTGGTGAAACCCACCCAATTCATTCTAGCCCCTTAATCTAATTTATTTAAGATCCTTTTACTTTTCTACTAAATTATATACCCAACAAGTGTTTGTATCTTTTCCTAGACCTCTCTGTTGTCATTGCTTGAGCTAAAACTTATTGGGTAATACTATTTGGATTTTAAAGTTTATTTTAATCCATGTTTGAAAGGGGAAGCTTGAATAACTCAAGAATCATCATACTTTGTGTTTGAGAATTTCAATTTTAATTTTTGATTTTTTTGAGTGTGAAGCAAATGGATTAACAAAGTGGTACTCAACAATGATATTATATAATTCAATATAAGAAAGTTAAAAAATAGAGTTTCCAAAATTATCTGTGCTAAGTGATTGCATTCGGAAAAACGAGATCATTTTTTTGTTGTACTATTGGCAGCGTAGATGCAAGCATAGTGACTCCAATTGTGATGCCTTAATTCTGCTTTGCCCACCTCCAACTACTTTTTCTTTGATGGTGTATGTCATAGGAGCATCCATGTAATGAATAGTAAATGAAATCTAATTAATATTTTCTATCATCTTTTCTTTTTTTCTTTTCAATCAAACGCAACATGAGTTATGGTGGGTACATTCTGAGGAGTCACATTCTTCAGACACTTGAGTTATTTTCTTTTGATAACTGAGAGTATAACCTTAGTATTAGTTTTTTCACTTGATGCGTAAAAAAGAACATCTATGAATTGTGTGATGTTTCTGGTTGAAAGCCTGTAAGCAATTGGCTAAAAGTGAAATTAACATATTGTCCAACAGAATAATGCTTTTTTGGCAAAGTTTTTGCTTCTTTCAACTAGAGTTCTGCAATTTGAGAAACTTAAGCTTATAGAACGTGATAATAAAACTCTAGTTCCTCGTGACATTGTAAATTATCCACCCTTTTTTCCTCCATATGTCATGTGGTACTAACCATATATACTCTACTGCCTTGTCCATGTTTTGTTGTGTCATTTTTATGTCTTGTGTGTTATTCTATTTCCCAATTGAAATACATCCCAGTGGTCTTTGTGAGTCCTGGTATGTCTTAATACTATAACAAAAAAGCCTGACCCCTACGAATTCATTATCTCTGGTGGTTGCGATGAGATTTTCACGTCGATACACATGCCCTATTTGGTGATTATTTCGTGTGATCTCCCGCAGATATCAAGTGAACTTACTGTATGGCACCATTCATACCAATAGTGAATAACTCTCGTAAATGAGTCAAGGAAGTTTCTAGGCAGTCTTCTTCTGTAATTCCCTTCTTTTGTGTCCCTTTTTTGTAGCCTCATGTGACTGGTGATGATAAAGACCCTATTAAAAAAACTGGGCAGTCATCTCTTGTTAATACATTGTTGTATCTCCTCTTTGTGTTGCATCACATATAAGTTAATATTGACATTTCGATTATAGAATGTCAACACAACATATGTAGCTCCTAATACTTTTAATGTCATCCTTATTTTTTGTATTTTTATTTTCTATTTCCTCGAAATATGAGTTGTATAGATTTCAGAACCGAATCTCCCATTCCAAGTTGATGAAGTTGAAGTTCATGAGATAAATATGAATATTTTCGTTGATGAAAGTACACTCTTGCATGATCCAAATGGGGAATTAATTGAAATGGATGAACCGTTTGATGGTGGATTATTACCAGAGCATCATGAAATTAAAGAAGAGTTTGAAACTGAACAAGAGTATGAAACTGAAGAAACGGAGGAGGATGAGGAAGAGTTTGAAGAAGAAATAAATAGTGATTAGTGTGTTAATAAAATTAAGCTACTATATCTCTTTGTATTTTGTTTGTAGTAATCTGTGTTGTATGCTATAACTTATATGCAAGAATATATTTATATTTTTTGGTTGTCTTTAATGTCCAAGCTTCTCATTCATTTACTTAAATCATTGCTTACTATAAAACTGAAAATCTTAAATAATTCTATAATTTTGTACGAATTACTTAACTGTCTATTCTTTTTTGCCAGGGTGTTAATTCCAGTCTAGTGCATTAGCTCGACATTCACCTGTTGGCACCATTGTAAACTTCTACCAATTTTTTTTTGCGTTTTTTCTCTCCAACCACATGTATAAAAGTCACTTTATAAGTTGTGTGTTTCTATAAGATTTTAATTATATAAGGTAATTTTCTATATGTTGTTGTAACAGAATTTTAGAGTACAAATTAGAGTACTTGCTACTTTTAGAGTACTTGCTACAACGAATTAGAGTACAAATTTATTAGTACAAATATTAGAGAGAATTTTAAAGTCACTTTACTGCTTGCTACTTTTTAAATCTACTTATCACTATTTTTTTTACAGATATGACTCGAGGCAGAGGTCGAGGTAGTGCAGGTCGTATAAACAAGTCCTCTGCTAGGGGTAATTCAGCTACTCATAGGAACATTCCTACTACTATTCCAATAATTAGTCATCAACAAGGTGGTACGCGTTCCTCAAGTCGGTCAAGTCATATTGATCAAGTTCAAATATTAGGTCCTAGTAGTACACCTCCAATTCAAATATCAGGTAATAGTAGTATCCCACCTGTCTATGTTGAACCATCTCCGGCGACACCTAATCAGAGAAACACAGTAGACGAGGGTATATCACATAATAATACAATATGTGAGGGTATATCTACTCAAAGTAATGCAATAGGCAAAGGTGAGTGCAACAGTAGTCTTGGCCAGCATACTCTTATTTTTCTTTCTTCTACAGGGTTAGTCCAAACTTCTACTATTTTTTAATATACTGTTATTGATTTATGATAAGCATTCAAGAGTTGTCTTCAAATTTTCCAGGATAGAATCTTCTAGATTATGCTCTGAGTATATATATATGAAAATTTCAAGCATGAAATTCATCCTAATGGAATCAATTGGAAAGGAGTTCCAAAAGAGACAAGAGAATTTTACTTTGGAGAATTCATTGTATGACATTCCATCAAATTGATTTTACATAACGTATTAACTTTTACAAATAATATACTAATGTTACTACTTTACAAATTATTTCACAATGCATTCTATTGGGATTCTTTGATTGATAGAGAAGTGAAGCGCCTATGGGAAAGTAAGGCAGCAAGAAGGTACTCTGAATTTATGAGCAAAATAAAAAAAGATAAGGATACAGTTCAACCAGATTTTGTTCCAGAAAATGTGTAGGACAATTGGATGAAATTATAGAATGATCCTAAGTGTGTCAAAAAATAAAAAATAAATGCAAAAAATCGTTGTGTCGGTGGGACTGACGTTGCCATTGGGACTCACACGGGCGGCTCTGTCACCATTAGGGAACATCACAAGAGACTTGTAAGTATATTCTTCGTAAGGGGTAATCACCAGAATTTACATATATTTCAGCTTTCTTAATAGGTTGATCCCGTGTTGTTCTTGTGGTTTGAGCAGTGTTTTAACTTTGTGTTGTTTTTGGCAGTTTCCATTTGACATATCTATAATAGGTGGTTGCATTAAAAGGAAAGAAACTTAGGAGTGTCTTCTTCATGATTTCACATGAGCCAATTAGTATTTTATACAAAAAAGGATTTCTTGAACTAGTTCTCATTATCGTTGCCCTAATGGATAAGGATTCAAATATTGTGCTTTCTTTGTATCACATAGATCTGTTTTTCACATGACCTCAAGAATTCATATAAACAAAGAATAGCTGAACAGAACATTTGTCACAATGCTAAATTAAATTGCACATGATTTTTCAGAAATTTAATGTTCAGTGCTTACTTTTCACCTTTGTGTTAGTCTTGTCTGCTTTCTGAGTCGTTATTCTAAGGATAAATTAAAATGATTGTTTCAGTGGAAACTTCTCTTATTTTCTTCAATTCGATAAATATATTGGGGTTTTAAAGGCATCATGGTAAGACTAAATCATTTGAAAAAACTGGATTTGGATTTCTTGGATATGCTGGGAAGTATGTAATCTGAAAATTGTTGTTGGGGCTATTCTTCTTATTCTTGTACTGTTGTATACTTTCTTGGTACATCAACTAGTAAACTGTTTTATCTTATCAAAGAAAATAAAATTCTTTATTTTTTATATAGGCTATTAAAAAGGGTCGATATCCAATACCAAGTGAGCTACATTTGCACGTCCATACATATGGTCATGATGAAAAATCTTTTGTTAGTGAGAATCCCGACTTGTACATGTAAGTTCAAAATCATATAATTTTATTGACTTTATATATGACATTCATGTCCCACTTGAACTACTTGTTCAACACTTATTTCAATCCTAAAGATAATTTTTGCTAACTTTTGTATGAATGAAGAAATTAACAGTTAACTTATTTATGCTTTTATTATTTCTTTTCCCCGAATGTTCATCTTTATCTTGTTAAATTTTTATCCTTGTCCCTTTGTATTTTTGTTTACGCTGTGGATTATTCATCTTCAGATCATAATTTGATTTGACGACGAGGAGAGTAGTATTACAAATATAAAATTATAAAAAATATATAGCATATCACATGAAAGCCATTATATAGTAGATAAAATGTGCCATCATATCATGTCTCTTTCAAAAAATGTGATTTTTTTTTATTTTCAACTTCCTTTGTTAAGTAAGAAAGATTCTTTGGCCAACTGGCTTCAATGACAGTAGGTGTCATTCCCCTTATATAATACTATTCTTTCAATTAAACATTTGCAAAAACCCATTTTCCCCTTTAGTTTCTCCAACATAATTGAGATTCAATTCTGTAGACAAAGAAATGGCTCGTCTAAGTATTCTTATGGCACTAGTGTTATTCATAATAAATTTCACTAATTGTTATAGTATTTACAGGAAAAATATCAGAAAATATTATAACAACAAATACAAAATCAATCTGATATTGATCAATCTCTAGCATTTTATCAAGCCGCGGGAGGGGAAAATAAGAGAAGAATATATGGTCTTGGATCTCAAGAAAAATATTTCTATGAGCCGAATCTTCGTGCCTCATTTGGATCGGATGCTTCATCATCAACATCACCTCCGAATGCTCAGTCAACATCAATGGCGAATTTGGATGAGTTAGTGATGCGATTGATTCCTGCATTGACTGATCATATGGTTCCCGTATTGACTAATCACATGCTTCCTGTGTTGGCTGAGCGAGTAAGAGGATTGATAGCTGCACCATCACATATGCAAGATAATAATACTGATCACCCATCAGATTTGGCACCTCCAGTTCCTCCTCCTCCTACTAATATTAACAAGGTTCATACACCGCTCTCTGATAATGACCTTCACTCACCAGTCTCTCAGTAGTTAACTATTTTCATTTGAACTTTATTTTGGTGTTGTAGATGTTTTGGTATTAACGAGGTTCATGCATCGCTTTTTGATGATGACCTTCACTCTCCTGTCACTCAGTAATTAACTATTTTTGTGTGAACTTTATTTAGTATTGTAAATGTTTTTTAACTTAATTATGCACTTGCATTTTGGTATTTATGTAACGACCCGGCTGGTCATTTTTGAAATTTACGCCCCGATCCCCTATTAATTGTTTCCCCTAAGTTTATTTCCGCTATTTTGGTTTGCCGGGATATTCCGTGTCAAGTTTCGGAGAGTTTTGGGACACTTAGTCCCTAAAGAGGTTAAGTGTTCGAAAGTGGTCCGTAGTCGGAACAGTGTGAAGACGGCCTCGGGGTGGAAATCCGATGGTTCCGTTAGCTCCAGGAGGTGATTTTTGACATAGAAGTGTGATCGGAAGTAGTTTTGGAGGTCCGGTGCAGATTTAGGCTTAAATTGGTGAAGTTAGTATTTTGGCGATTTCCGGTTGATAGGTGAGATTTTGATTCGGGAGTCGGAATGAAATTTTGAGAGTTGCTGTAGCTTCGTTAGGTGATTTGGGATATGTGTGCAAAATTTCAGATCATTCAGACGTGGTTTGGTTGGGTTTTTGATCGAATGCGTGTTTTGGAAGTTTTAGAAGAACTTAGGCTTGAATTCGATGTAATTTGATGATTTTGGCATTGTTTGAGGTGTTTTAAGGATTGGAACAAGTTTGAATAATATTTTAAGATGCGTTGGTACTTTTGGTTGAGGTCCCGGGGGCCTCGGGTGTGTTTCGGGTTGTATTGCGCTCTTATTTGACGTTTCAACGCCGTATCTTTGGACCTAAAGGGGTACCATATTATGTAAACGAGCTCCAAATTAAGTTTTTATTGAATCATTAGATCCGTATCGTAATTTCAGAGCCCCCACAAAAAGAATCGTCGAATTTGGACATCGTATGAGGGAGTTATGCTCATTTTCGTGTCGAGAAAGTGCTGGTTGCTGTCATAACCGCAGAAGCGGAAATTTGCCGCGGAAGCGGGACCGCAAAAGCAGAAATTTTTCCACGGAAGCGGTACAGCAGAAGCGGAAAATATCCGTGGAAGCGAAATTTTCCACGGAAGTGGAAAATTTTTCGCAGAAGCGAAAAAAGGGCCTGGGCAGAGATCTTAAGTTCTGAAAATGGGACTTCGTTCCCATTTTTCATTTTTGACTTTTAGAGCTCGATTTTGGGAGAAATTTTGAGGGGTTTTCGCGAGCAACAATTTGGTAACAATTTTCTACTCTCTTATGCTTAATACCTACTAATCTAATTATGATTTCCTTCGTATTTTCGGATTTTTGAATGAAAAATAGGTCAAAATCCTTAGACTAAATTATTGAGTTTTGAGTGGGTATTTGACCTCTGATTTGAGAGATTTTTATATGGGTAGACTCGTGAGGGTACGAGGGTTATGAAAATATAAAATTTATCCGATTCCGAGATGTGGGCCCGAGGGGCATTTTGGTTATTTTATACATTTTCACGTATTAGCTTAGAATTTAATTGTAGAATCAATTACTTGAATTATTATTTAAAATATAAAATTTAATTGAATAGATTTGAGCCATTTGGAGTCAGATACTCGTGGCAAGAGCGTGGTTTCAGGTTGACTTGCACTTGTTCGAGGTAAGTGGCTTGTCTAACCTTGTGNCGTGAGGTGACGAGTGCGTACTTGAGCTAATTGTTGAAGATCTATTTTTATTTGGAGTATTTAAATTCAGTTTTCTTGCTTACCTATTTTACTCTAATTGCAAATTAGCCTGTGTTAGTTAGAGGAGCATGTTTAGTTGACTTACTTGCCTATTTACTTAACCTGCCTTGTTTGTAATCTATGAAGCATGTTAGGCTAGAATTTACTATTATTCGTTATGAGTATGGTATTTATTTGATATTTTGAGTTGTTATTATTTGTTTTAAATTTGGGACTACGGGACGGCATCCCGGGAGATCCCCTGCACATTTTATGTTCTGGATTGGGAGTGCGGGATACTAAGAGATCCTTGGCACATGTGTATATAATTATTGAGGATACCAAGAGATCCCCGGGATACTAAGAGATCCCCGAATCATTATTCAGGATACCAAGAGATCCTCGGGATACCAAGACATCTCCGAATCATTATTGAGGATACCAAGAGATCCTCGGGATACCAAGAGATCCCCGAATTATTATTGAGGATACCAAGAGATCCTCGGGATACCAAGAGATCCCCGAATTATTATTGAGAATACCAAAAGATCCTCGAATTATTAATTAGGATACCAAGAGATCCTCGGGATACCAAGAGATCCCCGATTATCATGCATGTTGTGAGCAGTATTTACCTTGTATTGTTTTGTTTTATCTTTCTATTACGGCATTTCTTATTTATCCCATTTCGATTCTCGTTGTAGACTTTATCTATACTGTTCCGTCTATCTTATCATTTATTATGTTTATCTCAGTAGGGCCCTGACCTTCCTCATCACTACCCAACCGAGGTTAGGCTTGGCACTTACTGAGTACTGCTGTGGTATACTCATGCCCTTCTGCGTATGTTTTTCGTGTGCAGATTATCCAGGTACCTCTACTTAGGCACACTATCCATGAGGCGAGGATTTATACAGAGACTTCAAAGTATATCTGCCGCGTCCGCAGGCCAGGAGTCTCTATTCTGTTCCAGCTTTAGTATCTAGTTTATTCCTTTCTCTCAGTTGTTTAGATATTCTGGAGTTAGAGCAGCATACTATGTTTCTATTAGCATGTGGTTACCATGAGTTTTCGGGTTTTGGGATTGAGTTTCTTTTGGGTTGTATAGGCCGAGCGGCCTCATATGCAGTCATTATTTTACATATGTTCAGTTTTAATTAATTATTCTGCAAGTTATATTAAATTTTCGCATTGTTAGGCTTACCTAGTTGTAGGAACTAGGTGCCATCACGACATGTTCATGGACGGTGAACTGGGGTCGTGAAAATTTATTTTGGATCTTGTAGAATATTAATTTCTATGAATTTCAGTTATTATTAAGAGTATTTTATATATGCTTGTGCAATATATATTTTATATAATAAAAATATAATTTGCGATGAATTTTCTTCGTAGCTAACTAATATAGAATAACAGGTTGCGACAGATTTGCGACAAAATAAATTCGTCGCCAAAAGGAAGGCAAATATGGCTCAATAACATTAGCGACAGATTAACGGTAGAAAAAATTCGTCGCCAAGTAATTCCGACGATGAAATGACTTGTCGATTTGGCGACAAAATTGATGATATTTGCGACGGATATATGTTGTCGCTAAGAGTAGCAACTGATACGAGCTGTAGCTAATTTGTCTCTACCTTACCAACAGATTCAATTTTTTGTTAGTAAGTGGTTAGCTGCGAGAAAAGTAGCGACGGATATAAATCTATCGCTATTCTGCTGCTAAACCTGTAGCGATAGAAATACACTATTTAGCTACGAAATTTATCCGTCGCTAAAGCTGATTTGTTTGTAGTGTTAAGAATTCTCTAAGATGACCATTCTTTAACAATGTTTTCACTTCTTCCCAAAGATGTCGGTAGTTTTCAGTCTAGTGGCCATTCATCCGTTAGTATTCGCACCACAAGTTGGGATCCCTTTGGATGGGATCAGATCTCATTAGTTTCGGGAACCGTGATTCTTTGATGTTTCCCATGGCTAACACCAACTCTACTAAATTGACATTGAAATTGTATTCTGATAGCTTGGAGTAGGAAGGATCCCGTGACCCTGACATTTCTTTATCCTGCAGTGATCTATTATTCCCAATGTGATCAGTCTTTCTGTCGATGGTAAACCTGTCCGCTGTCTGAAAGCCTCTACTGCAGCCTTCGGTTCGTTCGTAGGGAAAAAACCATCCCCTCGAAGGTCGTATGTCTGTGTCAAAATCGTCTTTTGATTTTTCTCTATTTCTTCTTGCGTCCATTGATCGACGATGGAAAGCCAACCTAATCATCTTCGATCCTTATCTTTGATTTATACTAGTTGTGGACATCCACCAAAGTCGTTTCTTGAAACTCAAGTAGGCTTTCCTTTAGTTTTCGTGAAACATCTGAACTTCTTGGATTCAGTCCCTTGGTGAATGCATCATCCTCCTATTCATTTGAGATGGTCGGGAGCAACATTCTCTCCTTCTGAATCGGGTAAGGAACTCTTGTAGCAAATCGGATTCTCTTTGTGTAATCCTAAAAATGTCGGCCTTTCGGGTCTGTACTTTTCTGGCCTCAGCATGAGCCTTTATGAACGAATTCGCGAGCATCTCAAAGGAGTATGTGGAATGCTTGGGTAACAATGAATACCATGTCATGGCTCCCCTCATAAGAGTCTCTCCGAATTTCTTTAGAAAAACAGATTCAATTTTGTGAGGAGCAAAATCATTTCCCTTCACCTATACAGATTCAATTTTGTATAGGGGGTAGTATGCTCGTACGGTCTGAAGTTTCATAGTACTTTGGCACGCCGGGCATTTTAAATCGCTTCAGGACTAGTTCTAGTGCTGCGGTTGGTTTGTATGGCAATTGAGTATATTTCTTTGAGTCCGGTCCTTTCAATACTAGTGGTGACGGGCATTCACTTCCCTCATAAACCATAAGAATTCATTCTTGAAGGGATCGTTTTCATTATTGGGGACAGATCTACTCCCCCCAGCCCCATTGGAGCCAAGTGTTATTTTCAACCCTCTACGTTGTTTGATTCGCATGAGCACCGGGAGGAACCGACTCTCGTCTATTCATATTTTTGAACCCCCGACAGCGCGTGCTTGAACTTCGTCATAACTTTATCTTGTCGCGTGAGGTGACCTAGAATGATTGCCAATTGCTCTGGCAAGACCCATACTGAGTCAACGCATGTTCCTCCTCAGCATTATCGGGAGTTGTCTCCCAAACATATTGAGGATATTTCCTGTTATTGGTGTGGCATCATTCCCATCGTCGTGGGAGTCACTGATTGAGTCCTCGAAATGAGGCTGATCCCCTCGAATCTCAGGATTGTGCGTGTTATTAACACCATTATCTGCCGTTTCTTATGATTTTTCCTAAGACAAAATAATCAAAATAAATTAGTAGAAAAGGCAAGGATCAATTTAATTGCACGGCTGTCTACGTCCCACGGTAGGTGCCGAACTATTTATCCATAAAATGGTATTGTTGAATTTATACGTGATTTCTAGACAAGTGAATTAATTTGATCCTAAAATAGTAATATGCAATACATATCCTTGAGATGGAGATGAAATAGTAGAAATAGTGGTTCTGGGCACAACAAAAATGAAATCAAAAAGCAAGAAGATAAAATTGTATTAAGCTTTGGATAGAGTATAGCGTAAGTTTGCCAGAAAAATCATGTGTCCTTTGCAACGATAGCTGAGCTTAATATTTATAGCTACGTTTAGGGAATGAGGTATTAGGATCGTTCCTCTCTTTAATATCAATTATGAGGGCCATTGATGAAGATGTAGCGGTGAGTATAAATGCCAAAATTCTTGTAACGGACAATCGTACATAATATCATGGAACATTCCTTATTATATGCTACCAGGCCAAGAGTATTTATTACATCCTTATGAGCGTTAGTCTTCCCAATAATAGACATAACAGTTTCCTTCGGTCTCGTACATCCCCCGTCTTAGGTTTCATGTGTTACTTTTTTGGTGGCCACGTGGCATAGAATATTTTACCCTATACAGACGTCACATATATTAGAATGTCTGAAATGAGAAGAATGTAATAAAAATTGAATTAAATATAGTACATTAGGATTACATATGTATAAATTTCTTGTTAATATAGGAACGAAAGGTCCAAATATGCATTTGAGTTATGTGAAATTGGGCAGTAAGTCGTTAATATTTTGGTAGAAAAATGCTCTTGCCTTCCAATACTTGCTCAAATATGCCTTTATTTGAACGGCTCCATATGGATGATATATTTGATCCCACACACATACTTTGAGGGTATACTTATTGAAGGAAAGTAATCGATGCGAGGGAATGTTATCATTGCAAACTTCCATTATATTACCATGAACTAAACAAAATAACTCAATAACATAAAAGTTTAAGAACTTTAATGTCCAAATTATGCTCTCAAAGTATACACGTGACAACATGGACAAAAGAGCTCGAATTTCATCTCAGAAAGCATTAATGGCGAGGGAGGCTGTTGCTTTATAGAGTAATGCTCAACGAGGAACTAAAGTAAGGATAACAACAACTAAAAATTCTAGAAGTAAGCAATCGAGCCTTAATCTCAATGAAACAGTACCAAAAATACCGGAAATTGAGAAACTCAAGCAAATTGAAGCAATTCAAGTAGGGAATGAGGTCCAGCAAGCATCAACAAGCAGTAATTCAATGGTGTATGTGAGTAATGTAAGGAAATCATGGGCAGATAAGGTCGATGAGGCAACTGAAATGTAGGGGACGAAGAGATCAGTGTGGGACAACTTCTGTATCACAAAAATATAAAATACTGGGTACAAATTAGCGTATGTTCAACCTAAAGCTATAGGTGAATCTACTTTTGTTGAATTTGAACTAGACGACATTAGCACAGAAATTGATTACTGGGAAATGGTCTGATTTGCTATGTGCTTGGGGCTTATCTACCGTTTGCTGTAATTCAAGGTTACATATAGAGGCTGTGGGGTAAACATGGTATATATATGATAATGTTAAAAAATAGGATAATTGTTGTACTCTTTGATAATACAATAGGAAAACAGGAGGTAATTGAGGGTGGCATCTATCACTTTGACACAAAACTCTCATTATCAAAGTTTGGACACCTTATTTGGAGTTCACTCGTAAGGAGCTTCTTATGGTACCAATTTGGATCAAATTTCTAGAATTGGACTTCAAATATTGGAGTCCAAAAGGGCTAAGCAATATGGGGAGTTTGATTGATAAACCACTGATGGTTGACCAGAACACAAAAAAAATGATTGGTTTGAAATTTGCTCGACTGCTAGTGGAGGTTGAAATGGATGCTAAACTACCTGATATGGCGATGTTTAGGAATGAGAAGGGAAAACTAATAGAGCAAAGGGTTAGCTATGACTGGAAGTCAACTCTTTGTACCTATTGCTTAAAGTATGGGTATGAAGAAGGCGTACACAGACTAAAGAAGAAAGCACATAAGAATGTACAAAGTAACAAAGAGCAGAAAACAGACACTCAGATGGAGAAGCAATGTCAAATGCAAAGTGATAAGAACCATGAAGCTCAGAAAACAAATTCAAATGCCATAAGAATTACTAAAGGACAAGGAACTCTAGGAAGAACAAAACAATATATAGCAAATGAGCATGTGGTAACAAAGGAAAGAAATGCGGAACAAGGTTGGCAAACACCTAATAAATGTGGCAAGACTGTGGCAAGGCAGAAGGAACAAATGAAGAAATCCAATTCATTCCAAATACTCAATAAGCAGGAAGACTTCAACCTCTCCAAGGAGAGGGGAGAAGAAAGTTGTGTAGGTGGTCTAGTTATCCCTCTTAATGGGTATGGTTAGTCTACTAAGTTGAAACATTAGGGGGCTTAATGCTCCTAATAAGCAAAAGGAGATTAAACTCCTTTGCAAAAAGGAAAGAGTAGGTTTGATAGGCCTGCTGAAAAAAAGGTTAAAAAAGAAAGGATGGGTCAAGTAGAAGATAAGATGTTTGCTGGATGGAAGTTTGTAACAAACTTTGATTGTCATTACAATGGTAGAATCTGGATCACCTAGAGGCTAGATTATACCTAGGATAAAGACTGCTCAACTAATAACATGTGAAGTATTGTATGTTCCTCTTCAACTATCTTTTGAGGTAACCTATGTATATGCTTTTAACACAGAAGATGAGAGAAAGGAACTATATGAAGATTTAATTACTCACAGTAGAGGATGTAGTAAACCATGGATGGTACTAGGTTATTTTAACTCTATACTGAAGGCAGAGGATAGAATAGGAGGAAATGAAGTGACATGGGCTGAAGTGGTGGATTTCTATAATCGTATAGTAGAATACAGATTGATGGAACTGCCTGCACAATGAAAAGGATACACTTGGAGTGATAAACATGATGATCACAAAAAAATTTCAAAAATTTATTGGATTTTTATTAATGAGAAATTGTTTGATACTATGCCAGAATGAAATTCAAGATTTTTGACAAAGGGGATTAGTGATCACTATCCTGCAAAGGTGACCTTTGTGAATGAGAGACAGAGAAGTAAGAGATCCTTTCAATTTTGTAACGTGTGGACTCAACATCCACAATTCAGAGCATAGTCAAAGAGGGTTGGAACTACACTGTTGAAGGGTGCGAAATGTTTACAATAATGAGAAGATTAAAAATTTTAAAGAGGGGACTAAAAGATTTTAATAAATAGGAATTTCATAACATAGTGTCTAAAGCCAATGGCGACATGAACACACTCAAACATGCCCAAGTTAAACTGTAGAGATGTCCTACTAGTTGAGAATATCAACAAGCTGAAGTCAGTGCTTATCAAAAGTTTAGGAAATCATCCTATTTAGCTTAAGTGTATTTATAGCAAAGAAGTAAAGCAACATGGATTAGACTGGGAGATAATAATACCAAATTCTTCTACTCAGTAATCAAGCACAGGAAACTGAAGTAGGCTACTACTCAGCTCAAAGACAACATTGGTATTTGGCAAACAGATCCTGATACAATTGTTGGTACGTTTGTTGGCTATTATGAAAATCTGCTAGGGAGGAAAGCAATAGAAAGGGTGCAAGATTTTAGTAGTATACTAAAAAATGAGAATAGTCTATCAGAAGCTGACCAACAAGAGATAACACAACATTTTATGGAAAGAGAAGTAAAGCAGGCTATGTTTCAGATTGACAGTAACAAAAGCCTCGGCCCTGATGGTTTTGGGAGTGAATTTTACAAAGTAGCTTGGCCATTTGTGAGAAGAGACATCACTGCAGCAGTTCTAGAATTCTTTTAAAATGGGAACATGCTCACGTAAATAAATGCCACTAACATTACCTTGATAACTAAAGTGGACGTTCCAGAAAATACATCTCAATATAGGCTTATTTCATGTTGTAATATTTTATACAAATGTATATCTAAAATGATCTGTAGAAGATTAATGCCAACAATCAATCATATAGTAGCAGATAACCAGTCAACATTTGTACAAGGAAGGTCCATGATGCACAATATTTTGATGTGACATGACTTACTAATGCACCAGAATAGGAAGACAACTCCTAGATGCTTAATGAAAATAGACCTTAGTAAGGCATATGACATGATAAGCTGGGAATTTTTGGAGTAAGCTTTAAGAGGATATGGATTTCCTGATAAATTCATACATTGGATCATTGTATGTGCGTCTACTACTATGTTCACAGTCAAAGTTAACGGGGAGGGCCATGTTTACTTTGCTGGAAAGAGAGGATTGAGGCAGGGAGATCCCATTTCTCCAATGTTATTTTTCTAGTAATGGAATATCTTTCTAGAACATTAAAGACAATTAGTCGATTGCCTGACTTCAGATTCCATCCAATGTGCAAAGAGATTAAGCTGACACATCTCATATTTGCTGATAATTTGATGATATTCTGTAAAGGTAATATCAACTCTGTAAATAGAGTAATGGAAGCCCTAGATCACTTCAGTAAGATGCCTGGTTTGATTTTCAATATGGATAAATCTAGCATCTTTGTAGTTGGGGTTGAAGAAGGTATCAAGAACCAACTACTGTAAAGAACAAGATTTACTTCTTGATCATTGCCTATCAGATACTTAGGACTGCCTTATCTCCAAGGAAATGGAACAAGATGGATTGTCAAATGTTCACATAATCAATGTTACCTACTCTAAGAAATTGTCATATGCATGAAGACTTCAAATAGTAAATGTTGTATTCTTCTCTCTATATATAGCTTCTAGGGGAATGTCTTTATTTTACCACAAAATATGGTAAAAGGAATAGATAGGCTATGTAGGGAGTATTTGCGGAGTAAAAAGCAAAGGAAAAAGGAAATTGGCTTTGGTTGCATGGAAAAATATGTGTTGTCCAAAGAATTTGGGGGGTTTAAATATCAAAGGATATAAAGAATGGAATATTGTCTCAGTAGGTAAACTAATATGGCAGCTGGCAGAGAATAAGAAATCCTTACTGGTAAGATGAGTTCATGGTGTATATATGAAACTTGATTATGACATATGGGCTCATACATCTCCTATAGATAGTAGTTGGTATTGGAGGAAGATAAACTCAATCAAAGAAATGATGAAGGAATGGTACTCCCATGGCAGATATGTTTTAACTTTAGAAGGCTCAACCACTAAAAGTTATCTTGCTATAATTGGTCGATAACAGAAACTAAAGGTTGCATATTTAATCTAGACAGCTGTAGCACAGCCTAAACACAAGTTTATTGGTTGGCTTGCAATACTTGGGAAATTGCTAACTAAGACGGGCTGATTGGGCTGCAATTACAGGTTAATAATATAAATTGTAATTTGTGTAATGAGGATAAACTGGAAACAAAGGACCACCTATTTGTTGAATGTAGCTGGATCAATGCAGTAAGATAAGATATAAACATGTGGCTAGGGCAGGCTATATAGGTTGTAGGAATCAAGCAAATGTTGTAAATGATCAAAAGAAAGCATTGAAAGCAATTCAAAAAGGAAATGATAGCCACAACTCATATAGCGGTGATATACCATACCCAAAGAGCTAGAAACACAAAAAAATTTCAAGGAAGAACTATTAATAGAACAAAGGTAGTTACACAAATTAAGAGGAAAGTTATAGAAAGGTTCGAGTTACTTCAACAATCTAAGAAAGCACAAAAATGTAGGAGTTTAGTTAGACAAATCATATGTAATTAGTTGATTTTCTATTTTGTTGGAGGCCTAAAAGTCTGTGGTCAAATTTAGGTGCTCTATAAGCGTAATCATTTGATGTTGCCAATAGTAATATTCACATTGTTACCAAAAAAGGTATAGTCATGAGACTAAACATACCATTTATGTGGGGGCGTTTCAAATAAAAGCATATTTGAGAAAACATTAACGACATGAGCATATTTGTACCAACGTATTAATGACAGGCAAATCCGTTCAATTTCGCATACATATTTGAACCTTTACCGATATAAGAAATCATTAAAAGAGGAGAAATAGGCCAGTGAGAGTGAAAAAGTTTCAATGATATAAAACATTATTACGAAGAGGGTTGTGCGTATCTATCCACCTCCATTTAGCTCAAACACAACGCTTTTGCCCATATCTAAATCGAGCTAAACCAAACTCAGCAAAATAATTCTTGTGACGCATTGTTCAGAAGCAAATTGAAAAAATGCAACTTTGGCCAAAGCAAGCAGCCCAATTATTTTACCAAATACTGCCGGGGGAAGGCAGAGTTAAAAAAAACATTCATTTCATCTTATTCATGTTCATCATTTCCTTCTTCTTGAATTCAAGAGGGACTTCCATATTCAAATTTTTCTGAGAGTGCTCTATTTTACTATACTTTTGTATTTTATTATTGACAAATTTTCCATTCTACTTTCTTCTTCCATTTTTGATGTGGATCGGATCCTATCAACTAGGAGAGTCTTCAGATTAAGACAGTTGTTGTAGTTGGACTCAAGATCGACTAAATTAAATGAGAGTGGCTGAAATAGATAAGCGATAATAGTAAAAATTGCACGGGCGCCCTACTTGGTCGCCTCCATTAATCTATACCCATTTTTAAAAAAACTTTTAACTTATATCCACTTTTTAAACAACTTCATCCCCTTTTTCCTCCTCAAAGTTATATCCGCCCTCAACCTCTTTATGAAGTCTGTGACTAAAGGTCCTTGCTTGATTGAATGGTGGCAATAGATGATCTGTTAAATAACGAATCTACAGATCCTATTTGATAATGCATGGCATTAGCAACAATATATTGGTTTATGTAAATTGTTAAAAAGTTTCTTGCATTATCAAATATCGGTTAAGAGTTCCTTTGGGTGGTTTAGTTGTTGAACTAATCATCTAAATAATTGTGAAAAAATAAAGTTGATTTTCTAGAAGAGTAAAATTATAATTAGAAGAAGTTTCTAGAAAGTTATGGAGTAATATCATGGATATTTGTTGTGCTTAAGAAATATTTAGATATTCTAGAGTCTTGAATATTTAAGGAAGATATTAGTAGAATGTGATAGAATTGTCTACATTATTTTTGTATCTAGAATCAACTCTAAAGAAGTATAAATAGGAGTAGCCTTATGCATTTGTAGTGAAGCCAAAATTCAAGAAAGCCTTCTTTCCTAAACAAGTTCTCCTCTCCAAAATTTTTCTTCTCTTTCGAAAGCTTCCTCTTCCTTATTTGAATCTTCATATTTTAGTTAACGATCTTGGGCTAGCAGAAGGTCTCCAAATAATAACTTTCTTCTGCTATTCTTTACATGGTATCAGAGCCATAAGGCGGCTTCTGGATTTCAAGGTCGGGTTAGTGGTTGATTCAACTGGTTTCTCTAAATGGATTTGGGTGGTCGTGTTAATGGACTGGGAATTGAGTTATTAAACCAGTCCAACTAAAAGGTATGGAAGAGTTGTATGGAGTCATACCTTGTTAGTGAGGATTTATGGGAAGTTGTCAATGGGAGTAACACAAGTCCTACTACTAACGCACCGGAAAATAATGCGCGTAAGAAGTGGAAACAGATTAATGCTAAGGCGGAGTTTATCCTAAAGAGGTCTATCTCTCCTAATTTATTTGATCATATTATACGGTGTAAATCAACTCATGAAATATGGAGGACCTTCGATCGACTGTTCAACAAGAAGGCTGAAGCTCGCCTACAGATTTTGGAGAATGAGTTAGCTAACACCACTCAAGGTAATCTCCCTATCACCGAGTATTTCTTGAAGGTTAAAAATCTGTGTTCCGAAATTTCTCTATTGAATCCGGATGAGGCTATCTCTGAAGCACGAATAAGAAGAATTATTATTAGTGGTTTAGAGCCAGAATATATTTCCTTTTGTTACATCAATTCAAGGATGGGTTCAACAACCATCTTTGAAAGAATTTGAGAATTTGTTGTCATCACAAGAGCTACTAGCCAAACAGATAGTTGGCGTATCTATCAAAGAAGGGGAAAGAAATGCTCTTGTCACCGATAAGAGGAAATTTAAAGGGAAATTAAGAGATAGAATGCACTTTCAATCCTCACGTGGTTCAAGCTCGCCAGGAAAGAAGGGGGAGTCTTCCAGTAATGGTAAAAGGCTTTTAAAATGTTATCGTTGTGGCAAAGTCGGTCACATAAAAATATATTGTCGAGCCAAAGAGAGCAATATGGATCAATCCAAGAAAGTTGCTGAAGAAAAAGAAAAAGAAGAAGACTGGGTAAAGTGCTTCACAATGGAGACTCGAGCAATACATGCCATGGCTTCCATAAATTTTGAAAAAGACTGGATCGTAGATTCAGGATGTGGGCACCATCTTACTGGAGATCAATCCAAATTCTCCACCTTTCGTGAATACAACGGACGTGATGTCAACGTTACAACAGATAATATAGTCCATAGTGTTGAGAAGGAAGGCACTATTGTGATCAACGAGAAGCAAAAAGATACTATCACCCTCAACAATGTCTTTCATGTTCCAGGAATGAAGAAAAATCTATTTTCAGTTAGAAATGTTGTAGATGCTGGAAATTATTTGCTATTTGGTCAACATGATGTGAAGTTCCTCCGAAATATCAAGGTGCTCAAGGAAAATATCGTTCACTCAAAAGTTTTCAATAAGTTTGTGGAGTTCAAAGAAACAGTTGAAGATGAACTCGATTCCAGAATAAGGCGGTTGCGAACTGATAATGGCGGTGAGTTCACGTCAGATGAGTTTCTTTCCTTTTATCGTCATCATGGCATTAAAAGATATATGACATGTGCTGATATACCACAACAAAATGGAGTGGCTGAAAGGAAGATTCGACACTTAATTGAGACATGTAAGAGTTGGCTTCATGCCAAGAATTTACCTAGAGCATTGTGGGCTGAAGGCATGAAATGTGCAGTGTACGTGATTAACAAGATGCCGCTTTATCCAAACAATATGAAGTCTCCATGTGAATTAATATTTGGAGAAAAGTCTAGCATGAAAAACCTCAGGGTTTTTGGCTCTATTTGTTATGTTCACATTCCGGATTCTCAAAGGAGCAAATTAGATGCCACGACAAGGAAATGCATCTTTGTCGGATATGATAAAAGGAAAAAAGGATGGAAGTGCATGGATCCTAAAACTCATCTCCTTGTTGTCTCAAGGGATGCCATATTCGACGAAGTGTCTTTATATTATGGAGTTGCATTGGATGAAACGTGTTCAAAAACCTTAAATAATGAAGATTCAAGCATGCCCATTGCAAGTGCTTCTCTAGATAATACAGTTGTCGGGGAGTTAAGAGAAAGGGGGAGTCCTAGACCTCAACAACATGAAACTCAAAAAGAAGATAATTCAAGTGGTTCGGGAAGGCCAAAACGAACTATTGTCAAGACAGCTCGTTCAGAGATGAAAATTTCGTCAGCACATACTCATGTTCCTTTGCAAGACCAATTGAAGAACCTTCAGTATTTGGGGAAGCAAGACGAGCCAGAAAAATATTATTGAGATCTTCATCAAGACACGTTCTAAATCATTGGTTGAGTTCTTCGGCGACAAGCTTGGGATAGCTTCCCAAAAATCACTTTAAGGGGGAGTGTGAAAAAAAAAGTTAATTTTTTGGAAGAGTAAAATTATAATTAGAAGAAGTTTCTAGAAAGTTATGGAGTAATATCATGGATATTTGTTGTGCTTAAGAAATATCTAGATATTCTAGAGTCTTGAATATTTAAGGAAGATATTAGTACAAAGTGATAGAATTGTCTAGATTATTTTTGTATCTAGAATCATGTGACGACCCAACCCATCATCTCATGAGTTACCACTCTGTTCCCCCCATTTCCTGCTTCTTTATGCTTCATTATCGGTGTCTTGTGTGATCGAGTTGGCTTGGATTGATTTTAGAAGAAAATGAGACACTTAGTCTATTTAAGGAAGACTTAGCTTGGAAAAGTCAATCGGATATTGACTTATGTGTTAGAGAGCTCGGATATGATTTTCGATGGTTCGGTTAGCTTCGGGGGATGAATTGTGACTTAGGAGTGTGATCAGAAGTGGTTTTGGAGGCCCGATGTAGAATTAGGCTTGAATTAGCGAAGTTAGTATTTTAGCGAATTCCGGTTGATAGGTGAGATTTTGATCAGAGGATCGGAATGGAATTTTGAGAGATGTTGTAGCTTCGTTATGTGATTTGGGATGTGTGTGCGAAATTTCAGGTCAATCGGAGGTGATTTGGTTGGGTTTTTGATTGAATGCGTGTTTCAGAAGTTTTAAAAGAACTTAGGCTTGAATTCAAAGTGAACTGATGGTTTTGATATTGTTTGAGGTGTTTTGTTGATTGGAACAAGTTTGAATGATGTTTTAGGATGTGTTGGTACTTTTCCCGGGGGCCTCAGGCGAGTTTCGGATGGTCTAATGGGCTAGTTTTGATGTTGGAAGTTGCAGATTTTTCATTTCCAGGTGTTGCAGAACTTTGTTCTCTACGATCACGTAGGATTCTATGTGATCGCATAAGAGGTTTTAGGAGGTTGTACATTTGTGCATTGCATTTGCGGTGTAAGACATGCGATCGCATGGTTTGGGGAAATTGGTCTTTACGAACACGTAGAGAGTGATGCGTTCGCATAGAGATAATTGGACCTGGGAGTACTGGATGGTTAGTTCATTGCGAACACGTAGGGCTGTCCGCGATCGCATAGTGTCATGTGGTGATGTATCGCGTTCGTATGGGTATGGCTGCGTTCACATAAGGTTAAATTCTGGGCTGTCCGCGATAGTGAAGGTTCTCCCGCGATCGCATAGAAGAAATATTTCCTGGGCAGAATGTTTTAAAATCATCTTGTCCGCGAATGTGGGTCTATTTTCACCCATGGCTGCTCATTTTTGGAGATTCTTAAAGGAAATTAAAGAGGGATTCAAGGGGAAACGACTTGAGGTAATAATCTTGGTCTCAAAACTCGATTATATTGTGAAATCAACCTAGAAATTCATGGAAATTAAGCCTAAAATTGATGAACTAGGGTTTGAGTTTTTGAAATTTTAAATTGGGATTTGAAGGACCATTTGAGCCCGAATTTGAGAGTTCTTGATATGTATAGAATCGTGGAGAGATAAGAAACCCGTTGATGTGAAATTTTCCGAGATTCAAGAAGTGGGCCCGGGGCTCGGGTTTTTCCAATTTCGGAATTTTTAATATTTTTCGATTGTGTATTGTTCCATTGGTATTTGTGACGTATTCGTTCTGGTTTTGGATAGATTCGACATGCGTAGAGGCCGAATTGAGGGGCAATGGCGTCGCGAGCTAGGGATTTCGCCGGTTCGAGGTGAGTAATGATTGTAAATGATATTTTGAGGGTTTGAAACCCCATAATTGCACATCATGGTGCTATATTGAGGTGACTTGCACGCCGGATAGCGAGCGTGGGGTAGAGCACCATTGGGGATTGTGGCTTGGTCCGTCCCCGGTAGATGAATATACTGTGTATTTGACTGAAATTCTCTTATTATAATTATGATTTGAGCTGATTGCCATATTTGGGCTTCATGCCAACTATTTGAACCCTTTGGGAATTGTTGTTGACATTTCCATACTGTTTTAATTCTATACTTGAACTCAGTGTCATGCCCCAAATTCGAGGGACATGACCGACGGCCGACCGGGTAGCCCCAGCCGAGCGGACCTGGGTGCCTCTCCTACCCCACGTGCTACCCCATGTCTTACTTACTCAATATTCCAAGAACTGGCCAAATAATTAATTTTAGAACACCATTTTTGCAAAGCATACATACATACAATTTAGTTAGTGAAATTACCAATTCGTTGCCCAACAAAGGAAACATGGATTTACATAAACTTCTAACCCACATCCACTGTCTACGGAGCCTCTACAAGTACAGCAGAATAATACAGTATTTGTCGGTAACAAGGCTCCGGCTATACATTACAAAACATCAAAATAAACTACGGAAACAAGTAGCATGAGCCACACAGGACCCCGAGAGGAATGGGACTCACCAAAAAGCTGATGGAAAACGAAGAGGGAGCTACGATCAGTGGGCTGGAGCACCTGCTGCGGATCCACCTACAATCATAACACGAATGTAGCGCCCCCGGCAAAAGGGACGTTAGTACATTTGAATTGTACTGGTATGTATGACAAACCTTACCCTGAGTAACCTCGAGCCATACACAAGTAATGAACAATAGAAGGAAGCAACAATTGAGTACACACAAGGAAGACAATCAAGGCAAACAAGTTAACAAACTCTCCTTTCCCCATCATCATTTCCACATTTTCAATTTCACAACGTTCTCATATTTCATTTCAATGGTGATATCGATCACTTTCCACCCTTATTACCTCGGCCACCCTTATCACCACAACCCACACCTTATTACATTGTGTTGCGGCGCGCAACCCGATCCCACCGAGCAATCACAATTCACAAAACAATACCACAACAATAATAATTTACAAGGATAACCAAGACAAGTTTTAAGAACAACAACCACAATTCCCAATAACAACAGCAACACAACTCACAAAAGGTTTAGGTGACTATCCATACCATTTCCATCTTTTTCAACAGCCTGTTATACCATTTAGATCACAACAATAGTTTTCCACGACTATCCACAAGGGATGTTATCACAGTTAGTTTAATTTCACCAATTACGATTCCTCTTTATCATTTATTCCACAATCCTTGCTGCATAACACATTCGCAATCACAACTTAGTTTATTACCATTTACTTGCACAACATGTCGGATGTCTTAACCAACAACGCATAAGGCACAATATTTACATGAATTCACAAATAGTTCATATAAGTAAACACATCCTGCTCACAAGAGTTTAGCTTCACAACTAATTCATGGAGATATCACGTACCAAGTATTCGGACACCAAACAAGGCGATTTTACAAAGGTTAAAGTTAGCCATACATACCTAGAGCTGAATTCCTTTTTAATTTCTACTTCCAATTCACCAAAATATAGCACTGTCAATATGGTGCACAAATTAATACACATAACTTAGAATTCAAGGCCCAAAATCACTACCCGAACATATTTAGGTTATTAACCCCTTCCTTGCACAAGTTTTTACTCCCACCTAATTATTCCTACTAGATTTTAGGTTTTAATAGACATGCATGAATGATTTCAACCATTATTTTAAGGACTAATGCATGAGACTCCCCTTCTTAGTTTAAACCAGAAATTCAATGGGAGAGTTAGGGATTTTACCTGTAAGGAAAGGGGGTATGAAGATAAGCTTGAAATTTCCCGGCCCGGATGGTTTTGAAGAACCAAATTTTGGAGAAGATGACTTTCTCTCTCAAGAACCTCTCTTCCTCTCTCTTAATTTGTTCAGCAAGATTGTTAAAATGAAGGGGTTGAGGTGTTTTATTGAAAAGGGGTCGGGTTTTAAAATTTAAAAAAATAGAAGCCCGAGCAAATCTGCGGTCGCATTTTATGATCGTAGAATCAAAATGCGGTCCGTAAATTAGACCACAAAAATGCGCCCAAAACTATGAAGGTATACCTGGGTCTGCGACAGAAATGTAGTCCGCATTCCTGTTATGCGGTCGCATTTTGCACCGCAAAATTGACCTCCACAAATCCTTGAGGAATTTATGCAACGATTATGCGGTCCGCATATTGATTATGCGATCGCATAATGGACTGCATTTTCAACATCAATTTTGACAATCCTTCTGCTTCACTCTGCGGCAGAAATGCGGTCCGCATAGCTGTTCTGCGACGGCATTCTGGACCGCATTCTGGACCGCAGAATGACAATTTTTCTGGAAAATCGATTCTTTTGATTTTTAAGTGCAAAATCAGTAAAAAGGGTCCGAAATACGGCGAGCTTGCGAGCCGCGAAGAATTCTACACATTCCTAACACATATTCGGACCTTGGCACAACGAGCTACTAGGTTTTAAGAACAAGATTTTTACGGGGCCTTACACTCAGTCATGTATTCTTTATTGTTTTCAAAAACTCAGCCAAGTTTACTCTGCTTTAACACTTGAAATGATATTCTAAACAATATTTTGGGCTGAGCATCATGGTTATTGTTTCCCGAGTAGCTTATGTGATTTTGTTGACTGAGTAAGGCCACGAGCCTGTATTGTGAGATACTTTTGGATCGGGCTGCACGCCGCATCAGTGTCATACTGATATTGATATTAGGCCGAGGGCCTAGTTGATGCCACGAGATGGCTTATTATTGTGCTTGGGCCGTAAGGGGCCCATCCCGGAGTCTGCACATCCCCAGTGAGCGCCATCGACGATAAATAGAGTGGGCTGCATGCCACAGCGATATGTGGAGCGGGCTGCACGCTGCAGCGGTACCGATACTGTTTGATGTATTTGCATTATCTTATTTTTCTGTTATTATCTGTTGTTTTGTGCTACTTCTTGCAATATAGACCTGATACTCCGGTATTCATTGATAACTGAGTGTTGTGCCTGCAGGGCGGAAATTCTGTGCTTATCTGTACTATTTGTTTTGCATTCATTTGCCTAACCGCTTAAAAATGTCATTTTTAAAAGGGGTTTTAAACTGAGCTAAAGTGTTTCGCTAAAGACTTCATAGCTTCACTATTTTTCTAAAATGGGTTTACACTGCTTCTATATAGCATGATGATTTGCCATATGTGATTTCTAACCACTCAGTTGTTATTTACTTTTATTACTCACTGAGTTGGAAGTACTTACTTTACTCCCTGCACCTCGTGTGCAGATGCAAGTATCTATTCACCTGGTAGCGGGTTTTGACCGATCAGAGGCAGAGTTACATGAGTAAGGAGGTGACTGCCAGCGTTCGCAGCACCATGTTTCTCTCTTTTGTTCATTATTCCAGCTTTGTATATTTTAGACCTTGTAGTGGATTACATTCTGTTAGATGCTTGTGACTTGTGACACCCCGATTAGGGCTGTGTTGGGTTGTATTTCCGTTAATTAATATTTTTAAGTCATATTTAAGTTGTTTATTTATGTTTAACTATTTTGAAAAGATGAGTTGGGTTAGTTGGCTGGCCTTGTCTTCACGAGAGGCGCCATCATGACCAGTGCGGGGTTTGGGTCATGACAAGTTAGTATCAGAGCCTAGGTTACTAGGTCTCGCGAGTCATGAGCAGGTTTAGTAGAGTCTCGTGGATGGGTATGGAGACGTCTGCATTTATCCTCGAGACTCTGTAGAACCTTTAGGAAAACATCACATTCTTGGAATTCTTATCGTGCGTCCTTGATTCAGCTTGAAAAGAAACTCTTGAAATTCCTTCCATGCGTTCGTATGCACGCATGAGCTCTTAGTATCAGATATGCCTTGATGGCTTGTGATTCCTCGATCAAGGGGCGAGATGTAATCTCTGTGAGTTTATATTGGGCCAGTCTAGAGAACTTGAGGCCGGATCTTTGTCTATGGCTTGAGCACCGAGGTGCTGATTGTGTGAACACGTGGTTTTGAACTTATACATTCGGTATCATCCCTATTAGCGGGAATGATGGTTGGGTAGATATGTGATGAGTATGTTAGTACTGCAAGAGGTATCTATATGACTTGGAAGTGACGAAGAAGGTCTGTTGGATGATAGATGAACTACTAAGTGTATGATCTCCATTGTGATTAGATGTGTAGCCCCGAGTTATGGGCGTGTGAAGAATATTTTCAAGACTCCTAGTTGGGAGTGAAGTAAGTTGCATGTTGCAGTATGAGTTCAGACTCAGGAAGACTGAGTAACTGTGTAATGTGTATGACGGTGGAAGGTATACAGAAATGTTATATTGAGGTGAAACATGTAGGTTGTCTCATGCGGAGTGTTCTAAAGTGGTGTGATCCTTATGTGTATGTTAGGAGATCTCATTTACAAGTGAAGAAAATGTGTTGAAATCTAGATTGGATCACCTAGAGAGTGGGCTTAACTGTTGTGTGAGTGAATGCAAGATTTGCAGAAAAGTTAAAAATTCTAGATGATTTGTGCTTCCACAAGCTTATGAAGGATTGAGTTTAATCTCATTATGGTATTAAGGCAGCAATAGAGTATATGCATTATGAGTTATCATGCGTTTTGATCTATGGTTTCGAGCCAAGTTGGGGAGGTTGATAGTGATTAACTGATTGCACGGTTATGTGCTATGTTGGTTCCGATTTAAGACATGCTAGCAAGCCAGTTCTGGTTGTGGGAATTGAGCCGAGGATGGCTCGAGTGAAGGAACATTTTGACAAAGGTTATACGGTGCCTGATATGTGTGTGAGAATCACAGGATGTCTTAAGTTGCTGTTAGTAAAGAGTGCTCGGTGCATAGAGTAGGAAGATTCTTGCTTGTATTGTGACGAGGTCATATCTTGCGGTGTTAGAGTGCTAACGAGGTACGGGAGGTTCTGTTCATTAGATCAGGCTAAATGCATTTAAACAGAGTAAATGACTCTCGAGAATGGTACTAATGTGTTCGAGATTCTACATGTGACAATTGGGTATCTTGAATCTGTATATGTGATTAGAACCGAGTCTCCATTGGGAGAGGTCAAGATGTGTAGTTTTTCTATATCAATTATGGGCTTCTATGTAGCACTATCAGGAAGGTGTAGGTAATGTTTCAAAATTCGTAAAATGTTCTATGATGTTTTGACTTGCGATGTAGCAGTTGGAAGGTACGAAATGGTTCGTGGGATGTGAGACAACATGGTCTCGGGATTCAAAGTCACTCGGGATGAGTGCAGATAGATGTTGTTATATGTTGAAGGCAGTTACTATTATTCCTAAGGCAATCAGGGTAAGTCAAAAGAAGATGGATTGGTTAGCCATATATCTGTTGGCATATTGGTGGTAGAGATCAATTCCTTCAGCATGATCAAGTCACGCGTGTGATTTGTGGCGGTACAGGTGAGGCATGTCGTCTGTCGTAATTAATGTTATTCAAGAGTATTCCATTATTATGGGCCTGTTACATGTAGGCAGATCCCGAAAGGGTCATGGTGGGGTTGGACCACTACTTAGAGATTTGCATATTCTACAGTTATGAGAATTCACCTGTGTGTTGGTATGGTTCTCCTGAAGTAAGTTAAGTGGAAAGTTTTATATCATGAAGTGTTAATGTAATAATGGTTACGAAGCGGTGATGAAGAGTGTGTTCTATCGTATGTTGGCATGTTGGGTGCAATGAGTGGTATAGAATTTGAAGTGAAGATAGAGGTAGCAACTCGGTATGGACAAGGATGTCACGAGCTCGGATGAGAAGGGAAGAAGTCCCGACGTTTAAGGTAAATCAGTATTGTCTTCAGCGTCCCCTGAGAACGGTGTTTTGTGAAAAGGCTTTGCACCATGGTTAATGATTTTTTATCACTTTTCAGCGTTAGTGCGGTCGGTGGTTTGGAGGTACGACCCAATTATTTGTAATGGTAGGTTGTAGGAGGGTGTCCCACAGGAAGATTGTGTAAGTATGGCAGGTAGTCACTTGATTGATTGAAGACTTGAACCAAGTATGAAGGTTGTGATAATATCGTTGAATTGATAAAATATGCCCGGAGGGCACTCAGTCTATTGAGTTGTGGACTGCGGATGATTTCTCCGACGATTATGGATGTTCTTATGTGTTATGAGCAGAAGATGAGTTGTTAGGGACCTTTTAAAGGTAATTATCCTAGTTCAGTGTGATCAGAATCGGCTTGAGGTCGGTGGATGGATTCAAATGTGAATATGGGCTCTATGTCAGGCCAAACGGGTTCATTTCAGTGATGCGCTCCTTATGGAGGAGGAGTCAGGGTGTTATTTCGTTGTCAGATATTTTATGCAGTGATACACTGTGCCGTGCGAGTTGTGAGACGGTTTGAAAAAATGCTTATGTGTTGATGATCCACTTAGAAATGATGTTTATGAGCAAAATGACTCTCGAGATTCAGATTGTATATCGCACCTCAGTTGAGCTTGAATTTTGGTAGCTTATAGTGCTATATGTCCCCTCAGGGATGGTATTATGCACTTAGCGTGCTTGTGACCCAAATTCGGTATTTTATATTAATGAGCAATTTAGCTCAATGTATACCTCTTTAGGTGAGTGTTATGTGTGGATCGGATGGCACGCCGCCATGAGTGTGTTATTTGGATCTGGTTGCGCGCCGCAACAGTGTGATATTGAGAATAGTTTTCTATATGCTATTTTTGTATGCCTTGCTTCCTATTTTTATAAGGAGAGCACGTATTAGTGCGTAAGTTAGGCAGTTCCTTCCAGAGTTCATCTTCCTTTTTGTACTGCGTTTTAATCGGTAGCCTATCGGCACTTTGTGACATCATATGAGACTTTTGATTATGTACGGGGTGGCTTATTGCCTAAGCGGTTCGTACTGGATGAGGTCACACATTGGTGCGAAGTTATGCGGATGTATGATATTGCGGGTTAGATTCATGTGTTCTGTCTCTATGATGGGAGACGGCTTCTCCGTCTTGTGTTGTAGTGGTACTGGAGAGTTTGGAGTACAACTCTTTCATTTGAGTCATTTTCATGAATTGAGTATGTTCAGACTGTTGCTTATTGGTGCGCGTATTGTGCGAGTTATGGCTTAGTCCTGTATTAATGTGTGATGTCACCAGAGTTGATTAGATGAGATCGTTGGGGTCTTTAATGAGTACGAGCAGATTCGATTTCAGTATGTTGGAAGGATAATATCGAGCTTCGACTCAAAAATTTGATGTAGTATTCGCCAAAGGAGAAGTGGTTTCATGAATGGTTGATATGAGAAAAAAAGATGGCTTACTGCGTGTTTTAGTTATCAGTTACAGTATATGTAAAAGTATTGGATAGAAACTTTAGTTGTTCAGAGGTTTTCTACCGGTATTCAGGCCTTGTGTGCAGCTGCTGTTAATGGGAGTTATCGCTACATGTGTTTGAGTCATGTAGAATATCAGGTAAATGCACCTGAGGTTACATGTATGGGTTACTACAGCTGGTTCAGACTTGTTCTGAATATAGATGGGAGGTTCTGGACTTGTGTACGATTTCAAAAATGGAAATGTGGTTCTAAGGTTTATGGGCTAGTTTGGATTATGAAATTGCAGTGACAATGTGTAATCGGACCTATGTGAGATAGGGTGATGGGGGATCACCCCTAGGTATATGCATGGTAAAGTTATTCATCTATTGGTTGACTCCTAGAACGACTCTGGGTACGCTCAACGACGAGCGTTTGTTTAAGCTAGGGAGGATGTGACGTCCCGACCTGTCGTCTCATGAGTTACCACTCAGTTTCCCCCATTTCCTGCTTCTTTATGCTGTATTATCAGTGTCTTGTGTGATCGAGTTGGCTTGGATTGATTTTAGAAGAAAATGAGACACTTAGTCTCTTTAAGGAAGGCTTAGCTTGGAAAAGTCAACCGGATGTTGACTTATATGTTAGAGGGATCGGATATGATTTTCGATGGTTCGGTTAGCTTCGGGGGATGATTTGTGATTTAGAGTGTGATCGGAAGTGGTTTAGGAGGACCGGTGAAGAATTAGGCTTGAATTGGCGAAGTTAGTATTTTGGCGAATTCCGGTTGATAGGTGAGATTTTGATCCGAGGGTCGGAATGGAATTCCGAGAGTTGCTGTAGCTTCGTTATGTTATTTGGGATGTGTGTGCGAAATTTCAGGTCATTCGGAGGTGATTTGGTTGGGTTTTTTATCGAATGCGTGTTTCGGAAGTTTTAGAAGAACTTAGGCTTGAATTCGATGTGAACTGATGGTTTTGATATTGTTTGAGGTGTTTTGTTGATTGGAACAAGTTTGAATGATGTTTTAGGATGTGTTGGTACTTTTCACGGGGGCCTCGGGTGAGTTTCAGATGGTCTAACGGGCTAGTTTTGATGTTGGAAGTTGCAGATTTTTCATTTCCAGGTGTTGCAGAACTTTGTTCTCTGCGATCACGTAGGATGCTATGCGATCGCATAAGAGGTTTTAGGAGGTTATCCGTTTGTGCATTGCGTTCGCGGTGTAAGACATGCGATCGCATGGTTTGGGGAAATTGGTCTTCGCGAACGCGTAGAGAGTGATGTGTTCGCATAGAGATAATTGGACCTGGGAGTCCTGGATGGTTTGTTCATTGCGAACACGTAGGGTTGTCCGCGATCGCATAGTGTCATGTGGTGATGTATTGTGTTCGCATGGGTATGGCTGCGTTCGCATAAGGTTAAATTCTGGGAGTTGTGCTTCGCGATCGCATAGAAGAAATATTTCCTCGGCAGAATGTTTTAAAATCATCTTGTTCGCGAATGTGAGTCTATTTTCACCCATGGCTGCTCGTTTTTGGAGATTCTTGGAGGAAATTAAAGAGGGATTCAAGGGGAAACGACTTGAGGTAAGAATCTTGGTCTCAAAACTCGATTATATTGTGAAATCCACTTAGAAATTCATGGAAATTAAGCCTAAAAATTATGAACTAGGGCTTGAGTTTTTGAAATTTTAAATTGTGATTTGAAGGGTCATTTAAGCCCGGATTTGAGAGTTCTTGATATGTATAGACTCGTGGCGAGATAATAAACCCGTTGATGAGTTTTTTCGAGATTCGAGACGTGAGCCCGGGGCTCGGGTTTTGCCAATTTCGGAATTTCTAATATTTTTCGATTGGGTATTATTCTATTGGCATATTATGACGTATTCGTTCTGGTTTTGGATAGATTCGACATGCGTGAAGGCCGAATTGAGGGGCAATGGCATCGTGAGCTAGGGATTTCGCCGGTTCGAGGTGAGTAATGATTGTAAATGATATTTTGAGGGTTTGAAACCTCGTAATTGCACATCGTAGTGTTGTATTGAGGTGACTTGCACGTCGGATAGCGAGCGTGGTGTAGAGCACTGTTGGGAATTGTGACTTGGTCCGTCCCGGTAGATGAATATACTGCGTATTTGACTAAAATTCTCTTATTATCATTATGATTTGAGCAGATTGCCATATTTGGGCTTCATGCCAACTATTTGAATCCTTCGGGGATTGTTGTTGACATTTCCTCACTGTTTTAATTCTATACTTGAACTCAGTTATGTATTCTTCATTGTTTTCAAAAACTCAGCCAAGTTTACTCTGCTTTAGCACTTGAAATGATATTCTAAATAATATTTTGGGCTGAGCATCATGGTTATTATTGCCCGAGTGGCTTATGTGATTTTGTTGACTGAGTAAGGCCGAGGGCCTGTATTGTGAGATACTTTTGGATCGGGCTGCATGCCACAACAGTGTCATACTGATATTGATATGAGGCCGAGGGCCTAGTTGATGCCACGAGATGGCTTATTATTGCTCTTGGGCCGTAAGGGACCCTTCCGGGAGTCTGCACACCCCCAGCGAGCGCTGTCGACGATAAATGGAGTGGGATGTATGCCGTAGCGATGTGTGGAGCGAGCTGCACGCCGCAGCGGTATCAGTACTGTTTGATGTATTTGCATTATCTTATTTGTCTTCTATTATCTATTGTTTTGTGCTACTTCTTGCAATATAGACCTGATACTCCGGCATTCATTGATAACTGAGTGTTGTGCCTGCAGGGCGGAAATTCTTTGCTTATCTGCACTATTTATTTTGCATTCGTTTGCGTAACCGCTTAAAAATGTCATTTTTAAAAGGGGTTTTAAATTGAGCTAAAGTGTTTCGACTTTCACTGTTTTTCTAAAAAGGATTTACACTGCTTCTATATAGCATGATGATTTGCCATATGTGATTTTTTACCGTTTAGTTATTATTTACCTTTATTACTCACTGAGTTGAAAGTACTCACTTTACTCCCTGCACCTCGTGTACAGATGCAGGTATCTATTCACCCGATAGGGGGTTTTTCCGATCAGAGGCAGAGTTACATGAGTAAGGAGGTGACTGCCAGCGTTCACAGCACTATGTTTCTCTCTTTTGTTCATTATTCCGGCTTTGTATATTTTAGACCTTGTAGTGGATTACATTCTGATAGATGCTCGTGACTTGTGACACCTCGATTAGGGCTTTGTTGGGCTGTATTTCCGTTAATTAATATTTTTAAGTCATATTTAAATTATTTATTTATGTTTAACTATTTTGAAAAGACGAGTTGGGTTAGTTGGGTAGCCTCATCTTCACGAGAGGTGCCATCACAACTAGTGCGGGGTTTGGGTCGTGACAAATCATCTCTAGACAAGTATAAATAGGAGTAGCCTTATGCTTTTGTAGTGAAGCCAAAATTCAAGAAAGCCTTCTTTCCTAAACAGATTCTCCTCTCCAAAATTTTTCTTCTCTTTCGAAAGCTTCCTCTTCCTCAGTTGAATCTTCATATTTTAGTTAAGGATCTTGGGCTAGCAGAAGGTCTCCGAATAATAACTTTCTTCTGCTATTCTTTACAATAATTGGTCCGATTAGAGAGTTATAAGATGAGGTATCCTTGCTATTGAATGCTTTATGTGACAGTAAAACAGCCTTTTTCATGTTTTCGTGATAGTATCATTATGAAGGAAAGAAGACTCTAGAGCTGAAGTTTGCCAGTTACAAAAATAAAAACTTTAGCTCTAGAGCTGAAGTTCGCCAGTTACAAAAATAAAAACTCCAGCTCTAGAGTTGAAGTTCGCCAGTTGCAAAATAAAAACTTCAACTCTAAAGCTGATGTTCGCCAGTTACAAAAATAAAAACTTCAGTAATTACAAACAAAATCTTCAGCACACTTGGTTCATCACACTTGCTACTTCAGTCCCGTCTACTAGAATGCTGAAGTTTTGTGTGATTGTCTTTGCTACTTCAGCCCCGTATGCTGAAGTTACGCAAAAAAGTAGGTACGCTTGTAATTTTTTTTGCAAAGCAAACACAAGTTAAAACGTGACCCAAAAACGGGTATAGATGCAAATGCCCCGCGATAATAGTATGATCGTTGAAGACTACTAACATGAGGTCACACCAAGAAGTGATCAACAACTATAGTGTAAACAATTATGTATAAATTAGAAGGGGATAAAACTAAAAAGAGTCCTTTGCTTGGAATATTATTTACCGTTTTTTATGAAATGCTTTGATCTTGTTTTGTTCCTCGATACCATGGATACTCCCAGAATAATCGGAGTTCGGAGGGTTACGAAATGAGTGAGATTGAACATAATTCTGAATGCAGAATCAAAATTTTAGCTTTTGCCATTGGGTTAAGAAAATTATGTTTTTGTTTCTATATAAAAATATGGTCTGGTCTAGTAAATATCTAACAGAAGTGCTTGGACTAAACTGCTTTGTAGGGGTGTACATGGACCGGGTTGGTTCGACTTTTATCAAAACTAAACCAAACCAACTATATTGGTTTGGATTGGTTCGGTTTTGTCGGGTTTTCGGATTTTTTTTTACATGAATATTATTTCAATCTTACTTTGTTAAAATTATAGATAAAGCTTTGATAAGTGAATATATGTTTAGTAAATATG
>MU769375.1:204128-234690 GCA_026770625.1 Nicotiana glauca
TCTTAAAAATATAAATAAAATTTATATATTTATATGTCGGTTTGGTTCGGATTTTTTTACTCAATACCAAACCAAGTCAAACCAAACCTAGTCGGGTTTTTTAATCGGTTTGATTTGGTTTTTCGGTTTGATGCGGTTTTTCGGTTCGGTTTGAACACCCCTACTGCTTTGTTACTTTATTTGGCTACTAGTGTCTCAAGAGAACTCAATGACCGAGAGACTTCGTCAATATATACCTGTACTGTCTGTGACGGCGCCTACCCGTACTTCACCAGATGGAATTCGAATTTTATATACAAAATTTATCGGTCGGCCGAAACTAATTGCATTCCCTAATTAAAACTATATAAAATATGTATTTTATATATATATATATATATGCTATTATTTTTTGGGAGCAGCTGAAAATATAGGTTGACAATAAAATATCACAAGTTGATTAAATGTCTGTTTTTTTTTTTTTTTTTTCTCTTTACACACTCTCACTTGTTTAAAGTATTGTATAGATAGATCAAGATATGGTTCTCTTTCCAAAAATCTGCAGGCAAGGGTGAGGTAGTGGCAAATAAAGTGAATTAGAACCATATAGTCATAGGTTATCATGAGATCTCAATTTCGAACTGAGACAAAAAAATACCAGGTGATTCTTTCCATGTGTATCCTGTACGAATTAATCGTAGTACACATAAGCCGGTCCGGACCACAGTTATCGAAAAAATAAATAAATCTCGGACATTAGTCACTTTGCACCATCTACAATCATTCAACTCTGGTGTTACTAAAACTTTGTAAACTTTGATTAAAAAGGAAAACACTTATTGACTATGTTTTGCGAGGCTCATATAAGCAGAGTCTAGTTCCCAAGAGGATAAAAACTGAAAAGGAAAAAGCAAAATCAAAAGTTTAGAGACAAAGTGACGGTCTTTTCCAAAGGAAGGTACCATCTAATAGTCTGTTCACTTCAATATGGTAACATGTTTAGAAGGAAATTAGTACAGAGCTTATACACCACACAATGTAAATAAAATCTGCAAAGGGTACTCTTTAAATTTATCCATGTAATATTTTGCTTCATGAAATTTGATTCTCAATGTCTGGAAAGATACAAAATGCTAGTTCTCGTCAATATAATGTATAGCTAGCTTCATCTAATTGTGATCAATATTGCCATGAGCTCAGCTGGATATTATTGACCATACAACTACTCTCTCAAGAGATAGGCAGAACTCAACGCGGAAAACTCTATAAATAGTAACCTCTCTTGTGCAGTATTAGGCAATCAATCACATTTGATATTGCTGAAAATCCTCCTGACGAACAAATTAGAGCCGATATACCCTACAGCACCTGGAGTTTCCAAAACATCAAGCAAGAAACAGTCGAGCCAACACTCGAGTTAGTGACAGGGAAAAAAGAGTTTCTTTGGAAGAGAAATAACTGAAGATCTACATATGTATGTATGTCTGCAGTATGCATATCTATCACAAGAACAGACCAACTAAATGATCCAAAGAGAGCTTACCACATAGCGTGCCGAGACCAAGGCAGAACATAAGAGTGTAGCCAAAGTAAACGCTGGTCTGGAAAAGGCCAAACATCCTAGTCTTTGCATAATAGTAATATATGGAATAGAGGTACACATAAAAAGCAGTTGAAGCAGCAGAGAAGAATGAAGTCCACTGCCAATGATAGTTCTCCGCGTTCAGCAAGAAATATGTTGCCAGAATTGTCACACAAACAGTGACGATGATCAGAATAATGAAAACGAGGAGCATAAACCCATACACATGGTAGTACACCTGTCGAGAATATCATCAAGGTCGTAAGTGGAATTACAAATCGAAAAGGCACTTCAACTAAAATATAGCTATACCACAGAAATATAAGTAGGTGAATGCTTCAGAATCTCCAGCAACAAAAAGATTAACTACTTACACGTATATTGTTACTTCTACGAACAAAATGAGATAAAGTGAGATGGCTCAGAAAACTACTCACAAAAGATGACATCCTTCAAAAGATTCCATCAATTAAAAATATGAACGAAGATGTATCAACTATGACAGGTTTTAGAACAATAAGCTCTTCAATATTATATGCATACCCCAAATGGTAACACCTTGGCCAGAATTTTTCATTCCAAAAAGAAGGTTCTCAATAAATGAATTATAACATCCTGTTACTTGGAGGTTCCGAAATTTGAAGGTTCGAGTAGTAAAACAAACAAGTCTAAATATTGCTAAAAAGATGCCAAGAACAAGCAGCACGCGAGAAGTGTCTCAGGACAGGTTTCTCTAGATACCAAAAAGAATAATTACCATGTAGGTCCAGAAGGAAGAGAAGATGAAATACATCTCAATAAAAATGCTTCCAAAGGGAAGAAGACCTCCCACCATAGAAATTACAGATGGTTTAAGGTACCATTTCTTCTCAGGGATAGGACGAGGGATAGTCTTAACACGGCATGGATTGTTTGGCGCTCCACTCCAGTTTCTTCCAACAACCGTACCAAGGAGAGTCAGGGGAAACGAAATAAAAGCCCAAGTAACAAAAACAACTACAATTGTGCCAAAAGGAATAGCAAGTAAGGATCCATAAAATATGGCAATTATGTTTAGGATGAACCCAATCCCAAAGCACACAAAAGGGAAAAGTGATGCTGTAAGGACCATTGACTTTATCCAATTTTCACCTGAAAAGATTCAAAGAAGAAAACCCTTCAATTGATAAATGATCCATATGCTAAACACACAAATTTGATTATGTTAATCTCTCCTACACAAGGAAACAACTTATAGACATCAGGCAGGACAGCACATACCGGCATTACGAGAGTACAGGCCACCACTCACATATCCTGAGATGAATGATGTAAGAGCATAACATACAATAAATGTTGTAATAATTGCTCCTCTCCTAAGAGCATAAGAAATAAATAAGAAGCATTATAAATGCAGTAGTGCTGATCATATAGTCAAAATATAGGACACACCTGGCTATTTTAACTCACTTGGAAATCCATATGGAGTAGTAGTTAGTATTCAAATAGAAGATGATCGACATAATTTGATTACAAAGAACACATAGTTGGATTGATTCATATAAGGGGATGAAGATCATTTGGTTACTGAGTGTCAGAAAACCTAACGGTTAAAAAAACGGAAGAAATGCAGTCTCTACTGTCTAGAACCATCATTTTCAGATCTGGTTTGTAAGATGAGTAACACAGGTTGCAAACATACCCTATGTACAAATTTCCAATCATGGCAGATATAATGACAAGGAGAACAAGTGTTGAAAGCTGAGCACCAGTCCCGACAACTGCTGAAAGCAGAGCCAAATTTTCTGGAGGTCGGAAGACATCACCGTGGACAAGTTTCCAACCAGATTCTTCATGTACATCCTTATCCTATATAAGAAGTCAACCAATCAAACACCAAAAATTAGTAATTTTCAAGTAAGGATATGCCATTCGAGACATAAGTTCATGCAATTACGTGATTAATGAGAAGAAAAAAAGCTTTACCAGGGTCTCCATGTCATCATTTTCACGAGCATATTTTGCGTAATCATTGCGAAGAGTGCGCATCAAAATCATAGACACCAACCCAGTGAGGAAAACAACCATCATGATGGAATTGAAAACAGAGAACCAATGAATCTGCAAAAGGAACAAGACGTTTTAGGAGCTGAGAACACGAAGAGCTATATGGAGTGAACGGGGACTAACTGCCTAAGATTTTTATCTGCTTTCTCCTTAGTGTTTTGATTCAATGAGAACCTGAAAGATTACTAAGTTTTGAGAAAAGACCATTTGCCACGTTGAAAGCCAAAAAGGAAGTAGGTGTGTGACATTTATATACAGAAATACCACGCCTCAGTCTCTTTTTAAGAAAACTAATAGAATGGAATATGGATTTCCCCGCTGGATACATTTTCAGTTCACAAAATAGCTACTTCTTGTGGTCCAGACCTCCATTGGCTACACAAGTCGATAAAGCATAAAACTGCAGTAACTGCTGCTGCAGTTATTTTGTTGCTTTTCAAATTCTTCCATGAAAAGACCATTATGGAAGTCAGCAAGTGCTCGGTACTGATATCTAAGGTATCACATACTAGCATATCATCAACAAACAATGCCAAGAAAGAATTCAATGTTGCTAAAGCATAACATATTCATCGATTTCTGATCAATAAAGCTTCACTAAGTACCCAACAAAATAGGCTAGTGGATTGGCATGTACCTGGTTCTCAAAAAAGGTGAAATTCAGGTAAACATCGAAACGTCGTGCATAAGTAACATTTGTCGGGACCCATTTAACAGAATATGTCATGTCCAAGACCCTTCCTTCCTCCAATGGCTTTGGGCTCTCTTGATACAGTTGGACAAAAATGATCTAAAGGAGTTCGATTAGAGTTAGATTATCAACACAAAATTGCAGATCATTGACATACCTCAAGGCATTATGAACTAAAAACAAAGTGCCTACCTGGTCTCCGTTGTACTTAATAAGAAGATTCTTGTGTGTATAGATTACATGCTTGATATCTTGATTTCTGTCAGGATGCACCTCGCCCACGAAACCTGATACCAAGTGAGTGTTTATTTATGTTATAACTGTCCATGGTAATCAGAAACATTAGAGATAAACTAGCTAAGAACATACCCCATATTGGCAAATCATCTGAAGCCAGGAAGTCATAACCCAAAACATATGTTACAAAGAGAGAAGTTTAGAATTAGTACACTTCAGGCATGCATATAACTGTTGAAAAGAACTCACAGTATCATGGAGAAATGTCAGTACCCATAAAAAATTCAAACCAATACGAATTGTCAATTGCATATTTAAACTGTGCCACTTTTAATGCATCCAATTTAAGTTCACAAATTGAGCTTTTCTCCACATCTCCTGTTGAACAAAAAATGGCTAGTTGTAAAAGGAAGTGTTTCAAAGTATAAAGCTCCATCGTAAAATTTGAAGAACAGACTTTTAAACTTTATGTCAATTCGGCTATCAATAAGATCATTTCCTCCAAGAACCTCGCCGAGGCTACCCCGCTTGTGATCACCATCAGCAGGATGACAAAATGGAAGGCTATAATAACTGTAGGTCTCTTGTGGATTATTATATGGTGCAGCCTTGTTTACCCATAGAGTGACAGGATCATCTTTTTGATACTGCAGTAAACAGCATATCCATTAGATAATTCATAAGCCAGATTCTTACAAGTGTTAAATGCACAATTAATCCTGAGTCATCAGGTTCTACAAGTTACACCAAGATTCATCGTGGTGAGCGGTGGAAGTGGTGAAACAACATGTATGGTTCAAAATTTTGGTTGACTCCTTGATTAGTTTCATTTATTAACACAATATATTATGCAAATTAGCATGCACGATAGAACCTCATCTCGTATACAATTGGTTAGCTCACCCATAACTATGACAAAGAATTATACGCTCGAGGTAGATCCTTATAAAGAAAACAATGGTTAAGAGAAACTCCTGTCTATCTCCTTACTTATTTTTTGTTGCATTTATATACTTGATATGGATTCTTTTGTTCTCCAACATCACCCACCAAAGGTCTTTCGTTAACACTATATAGTATACTTCTTGTTAAGTTCAATAAATAATATCTAAAGAACACTCTTCCTTTCCCTATAAATCTTTGTAAATCTTTGAGCAAAAATATATTTTCTACTGTAAATCTACCAGACATAAATTCAAATATTCAAATTGGTTCAATGTCACTATTAAAGTGTGTAAGTATAACATAATATATCAAACATTTCCAAAGTTTCATCCTATAAATAGATGTAATACCACTATATTTCAATGACTTTTAATATCTTCTTTGTTAAAATAAGGGGAAGAGAAAGATAAAAAGTTTCAAACAGAAGTATCTACCTTCTATAGATATATAAAAAGGTTACTATATAATCAATCAACTATGCCACAATATAAGACTAGTTAGTTACTGATTGACTATATAAATCCTCTATATCCATCCTACTTCATTTCGACCCATTTTAGTCAAATGATCAATAAATTATCTTTATTGCATTAACTTTTCAAAATTTATCTTTTTTAAGTGAACCCAGAAAGGAAAATCCACAAAATTAATGCAGTTCTACTTCAAAGAGTTTCAAGATTGTACCTTGGCAAGAGTCAAGCATATGAGGAAACAAGAGCAGATGATGAAAATGAGGAGGGATCGGACAGTGGAGAGCATTGCACAGAGCTGAACAGTGTCTTAATTGACAAGAATGAGAGACCTCGTTAGTTAGTTAAGTAGGAAAGAATATTGTGTTGTGTTTTCTTTAGTATCTAAGTTCAGACACTGAAGGAAGTGTCTGTTTGCTTTGCGAAAGTGAGAACTCTTTTCCATTATAGTGTCGCTGAGACTCCTAGTATACTCTATTCTTAGTCAATGGATCTGAATTTTTCTGACGACGACTTTGGGTTTTGAGTGCTCAACGACTTCATAGGAAGCCACTAGTCTGACAAAAAAGAAACAAATTTGTGACTTTTTTCCAATAATCTTTTTTTTTTTTGGGTCCAAAAGTTGCTGTGAGTGGGTTTTCACCATTTTCATGCGAGTTTGAGCCTGCGAGAGCAATTTGAAGAGAGAATTCAAGAGGGTTTCGCGGAGATAAGATTTTCGGACCCTAAACTTCTTTCTATGATAGTTTTTAACTGATTAAGCTTGAAATCTATGAAAATTAGTAGCAAAAATTGGGAGTTTAAGGTTTGGAAATTGGAGACCTTAATATAGGGATTTTGAGGGGTGATTTGTGGTCACATTTTGGTATTCTTGGTAAATATGAACTCGTGAGGATTATACATCTATTATGGATCGTCCCGCATGCTGCAATGATATATATATGTATGTGTGTGTGTGTGTGTATATGTATGTATGTGTGTGTGTGTATATATATATATTGGATCGAGTTGTGCGCCGCATCGATATGACGCTTGGGCTATAGGAGTCCCTCCCGAGTCTGTACACCCCCAGTGAGCGTAATCGACTATAAACTATGGGTCGAGTTGTACGCTACAACAGTTATTATGATTATTACTGTTATGAGATATTATCGAGCCGGATTGCCGAATGTGAGTACGATTTGACGAGATCTAAGTCACGAGTAAACGAGGGGATTGCCCGAGAGGCTATATTTATGAGTGATACCTTGCCCGATGGGCTTGTTTATGACTTTTGTTGCTTTCACTCTTCTCTTATACTGAGCCTCTATTGAAAAATATTGTATAAATGTTTTCAAAGGATTTTTAATCGAAACTGAAGTTTTAAGAGATGACTGGCTTTAAATTGCAGATTTTGACTTGATATTTCTATTGAGAGTTATTATATGATTTTAACTGCTCGTCACTGCACTCACACCTTATTTACTTTAGTTATTTACTGAGTTTGGCATACTCACATTACTCCCTGCACCTTTTGTGCAAATTGAGGTGCCCGAACATCGGAGTGAGAGCTTCCAACGCTCTCAGAGCTTTACTGGAGATAGCAAGGTAGCTGCATGGTGTTCGCAGGCCTGCTTTCCTCCTTCCTATCTTAGTATTCTGTTATTTCAGACTTATGATGTATTATTCAGTCAGTTTTGAGTTATATTTAGAGGCTCTTGACTAGTGACACCAGATTTGTTGGGCGTTGTTGGTATTTTGTATTGGTTTTCCGCATATTCTGTTTTTAGTCATCCGTTTCATATGGGTATTTGAGACTTATTCGATTCTAGAAAGTGATTTTTATAAAAGATTTTGTTGTGGTAAATTTTTGGTTGGCTTTCCTAATACTGTGATGGGTGCCATCACGACCGGGGTATTTGGGGTCGTGATAAGTTGGTATCAGAGCCTAGGTTACATAGGTCTCATGAGTCATGAGCTAGTTTAGTAGAGTCTCGCAGATCGGTATGGAGACGTCTGTACTTATCCTCCGGAGGCTGCAGAACCTTTAGGAAAAACTTCACATTATTGAAATTCCTGTCGTGAGAATCTGTTTATTCTAGTACTAAATTTATGTTATTCTATTCTCTCACAGATGGTGAGGCGATGTGCTACCGGTCAGGATGGAAGACCTTCACTACCACCAGTTGGGGCCACTAGAGGCCGAGGTAGCGACCGAGGCCATGGTAGGGGCATGGGTATAGCCCGCACGGTAGCTAGGGAAGCACCTACAGATCCAATAGCCGCCCCAATTTAGGATCAGGTCCTAGTTGCGGACAGTCCAACAACACCAGCTTAGGCACCGGTTGTGCCAGTTGTGATTCCAGGCCTTTAGGAGGCTCTAGCTCAGATTCTATTAGTATGCACTAGCTTGGCTTAGGCAGTCTCAGTTACTACGGCCGCAGCTACTTCTCCGGTCGGGGAAGGCACTCAGACTCTCATTTCTCGCACACCTGAGTAGGTTGTGCAGGGATTTCAGACACTGGGGGCACCTCCAGCCCAGCTGATTGCGCGAGCCCAAGATTTTGTGGTACCAGTTATTCCTGACGACGAGCAACGTCGATTGTAGAGGTTTAGTAGACTTCTGCCTCCGATTTTTAGTGGTACAGAGGGCGAGGATACCTAGGGTTTCTTGGAAAAGTGTTAGAGGATTCTTCGTACAACGGGTATTCTGGAGACCAATGGGGTCGCATTTACTACCTTTCAATTTTCTGGAGCTGCCTTTACTTGGTGGGAGGCTTATGATCGGTGCCAACCCGACACTACTACATAGTAGCGAGAGTGTTCGAAGCAGCTTTTACTCGAGAAGGTCGGGATCGATTTTCACAAGGAGCTAGAAATAGGAATTGGGTTCCTATCTATATTGGAGAAGTGAAATTGATCTTAATTGCACTTCTAAATCATAGTTGGTTTTAATATTACTTCTAATTTAATGCTAATAAGATGCTAAATTAAGCTAAGACTAATATACTTGAAGGGTTGTCTAAATAGTTAAGAAGGCACTAGGGAAATGACTTTCTCCTAGGTGGATACTTGACGGATTCCCAAGTATAAGGAAAGATTGTCATGCTGGAGATTACGATATAACCAATGCACAATATTTCTCACTCAATAAATTTCGATAATTTGAGTGCTTTTTCCCTAATTGACTTTCTCAAGACCAATTGGGTATGATAATTTGTGCAGACAATTTAGGTACAAGTCGGGTATTACTATCTCTAGGTTTAACCCTTTAATTGAAGCTATCGATCTCTTGAATACGTCCCAATTCCTTGTAGGACTAATTTTCCTAGACTCAAGTTCTCTCTCTCAAGAAGAACCCAAGTCAAATAGGCACAAATTTGTGTTTGCAACTACTAATTCAACATTGAAACAATAAATTAGTCCAAATATCAAACACCCATAGACATTCAAGCCTTAAAACACAAGACCCATTAAATACCCACAATAGGGTTGAGCCATAACCCTAGCTAATGGGTTTAGCTATTCATGATAATAGATGAAAACAAAGAAATAGATGAAAAAAGACCCATAATATTTGATTACAAGCTAATACTTGAAGATTCAATGATAAAACTACTCTAAAATTACTCAAAATGGTTAAGAAACCCTATTCACGAGCGCATATGAACGTTAGAATACAACTGATAACCTAAAAATGGGAAAAGAAACTATTTATATAGGTCGAATTTTCTGGACAAAAATACCCCTGCGGGAGTAGTGTGGTCCATACGAAATCGAGTGCGGCCGCAGTAAGGCTTCTTGGCTTTAAACTCTTCTCTCTGAACTTGGCTACCGCGGGCCGCACAAAATGCATCGCTGCCTGGTGGCTTCTGTTGCGGTCCGTACAAAAAGGACCGCATACCGCATTGGCATTAAGCTCCAAATCTTCAACTCTCTAAACTCCGTCTTTGCAGACCGTACAATATAGAGTGTGGTCGTGGTGAATCTATTTCCATCCGTACAAATTGCTTCGCGGTCGCATTGCTTGAGTTTTCGAAATAAGCATTCTCTGAATCTCTTCACTGCGGACCGCACCAAATGGGGTGCGGTCGCAGTGGACTTGTTGCACTGTGCTTGGACTTGTTCTTGGTACTTGTGCATGTTTCACTCCTTTTTGAGCTGGTTTTGACTATTTGTCACCTTTTTGACCAAACCCTGCAAAAAAGTACAATATGTGAGTATTTGGGACTATTTTGTACACATTTTTAATCAAAACTCAAGTAAAAAGGAGTGTAAATGAACCATAATCCCTAATTATCAACTTCCCCAAAAATTAAGCTTTTGCTTGTCCTCAAGAAAATAAAATAAGACCCACCCCTTAAGAGTAAATCCTAGAAAATTCAGCCGACCAAAAGTGACATCATCTAGCATCATTTGGGACCAAGAATTGCACTCAATTCAAATGAATCATTAACAACATTCACTCTTTCAAGCACCATGGTTTTAGTACGACACAAGAGCATCAAGAGTTGACTCAACCCATCAAAGAAAATCTTTCTACTACTTTGGTCATTGTGGAACCCAAACTCATGCATCCTCAACTCCCCTTAAGCAAACCTCACCTTTAAGATTATAGCACTCCGAACGAGGATAGTGGAAACACGCTCATCTCTCTCAAAGAAAGGTCAAAAGCCCGGCTCTAAGTACCATAAGCTTGCCCCTTATGTGAGCCACCACTAATGTAAGCTTTATATAATTCAACATCATATAGGGCTTTTATGAAGGTATAGTGAAGATTTTTAGTTCAGGGTAGGAAATGTTTGATCTAAGTAGGTTCCATCTTCCCTTTAGCACCTCTTTTGATTTATTTTAGCATATATTCTCTTGACTTTTTAAGTCATTTAACTTCTTTCTAAGGGTTTAGAGAGATACACTGTCACTCTTTCTTGTTCATTTCAAACCTTTTTCTCCTTTCTCAACTTTCCACACCTTTCATCTTTTTACTTTTATTGAATCCCTTCATTCTTTTCTACATTGATCATTCTTTTTGTCTTTTTGATTTTCTTTCTTTTCATTGCATTTCTTTTTCTTCATTTTGTACCTTTTACAACTTTGTTGCATTCCTCGTCTCTCCCCCTAAAATTATGCTTTTGCTTGGTGCTAAGGAAAAATTGGGTGCCAAGAGAGGGTATTTTTAGAACGGGTAAAGGCTTGTATCATGGTTTTTGAAAGAAAAAGGTATATGGCTCAAAAGGGTTGACTAGGGATATTATCATTGGTAGGCTATGGAAGTGTTCAAGATATCATTCAGATCAAGGAGAGTCTATAATCACATCTCAAGTCAAATTACAGTTTGGATTTCACCTACACAAACATTCAGGACAAGTTCTAGACTAATGGCTCGGGACTTGAACTTGCAATTCAAATTCTCACCACACAAGCTATGGTATTGCTAAAGAGACAGATTCGGGGCCCCATAAAAACCTTAGCTAAGATTTGAGCAAAACAATAGTCTCAAAAAATCATTTGATGATTATCGGCCAACACAAGAGTCTCAAGGTCACAACTTTCACCATCCTATACACAACGATTTGTTTTTGATCATATGATTAAAGGAAAATGTGTTAGGCCTAAGTAAAGCTTTGCTTGAGGTACCCTTACCAGCAAGCTACTATTTACACAAAAAGAAAATAGAAACAAACCCTTAAGAAGGTTGTCATGTCATCCATCATCGGGAAGAGCCACCCGGTTCATACAAATTCTACCTTTGGAAAGAACCGTGGCATTAAGAAAATCAAAGGCTTATTGCACACAAAAACTCAAAACACGAAACCACGAAACCATGAAAATAAAATAAGAAGCTATGAAAGGAAAAATGCGGAAAGTAAAATGAATATATACAAGAGGGGATTTAGTTGAATATACAATAGGGAGACTGAATATATACATAAGAACGTAACTTTATATACAGACCAAAAGTAAAAAGTATGAAAAATGCAATAAAATGATAAAGTTATATACATACCAAAGATAAAAAGAAACAACAACAACAACAACCACCCAGTATAATCCCACTAGTGGGGTATGGGGAGGGTAATATGTACGCAAACCTTATCCCTACCCTGGGAGGCAGAGAGGCTGTTTCCAGGAGACCCTCGGCTCAAGACAACAACAAGAGACGATAAGCTAGTATTATCAATAGACTCAGACTAAAAATAATATAAAATACACAACATAACATAAAATAACAAAATAGCAGCAATATGAGAAATGTAGGAAATACGAAATAGATGAAAGATATACTAATATCCAACAGATAACTCCCTGTATCGGTAGCTGATCAGTAACATCCTAAGATTACCTCATAACTAGCTAGTCACACTCTAGTGCGTTGTAGAGACATCCACAGCTTCCTCCTAACCTACAACTTTAATGCTCGACCTCCACAATCCTCTATCAAGGGCCATGTCCTCAGTAATCCTAAGACGCACTAAGTCCTGCCTTATCACCTCTCCCCAATACTTCTTAGGTCTCCCTCTACCTCTCCTTATGACCGCCACAGCCAGTCGCTCACACCTTCTCACAGGTGCGTCAGTGCTACTCCTCTGAATATGCCCGAACCATCTGAGTCTTACTTCCCGCATCTTGTCCTCTATGGGGGCCACACCCACCTTCTCTCGAATATCTTCATTCCTAATCTTATCCATCCTTGTATGCCCGCACATCCACCTCAACATCCTCAGATCTGCTACTTTCATCTTCTGGGTGTGTGAGTTCTTGACCGGCCAACACTCGGTCCCATACAGCATTGCAGGCCTAACCACTGCTTTATAAAACTTATCTTTTAGTAACGGTGGAATTTTCTTGTCACACAGGACCCCTGTCGCTAACCTCCACTTCATCCAACCCACCCCTATACGGTGTGTGACATCCTCGTCGATCTCCNTCCCGCTTCCCCCAGCTCGGCCCTAAATTTGCACTCCAGGTATTCTGTCTTCGTCCTGCTCAACCTGAAACCTTTAGACTCAAGGGCATGTCTCCAAACATCTAGCCTCTCGTTGACGCCTCGTCGTGTCTCGTCAATTAGGACTATGTCATCAGCAAATAGCATGCACCATGGTACCTCCCCTTGAATATGATGTGTTATGGCATCTATCACCAGGGCAAATAGGAAAGGACTGAACGCAGACCCTTGGTGCAACCCCATAACAACCGGAAAATGCTCGGAGTTACCTCCTACTGTCCTAACCCGAGTCTTAGCCCCATCATACATATCTTTAATCACCCTAATGTAGGCTACCGGGACCCCTTTAACCTCTAAGCAGCTCCATAGGACCTCCATAGGAACCCTGTCGTACGCTTTCTCTAGATCGATAAACACCAAATAAAAAGAAAAAGTAATGTCATATATACGATCATCCAAATAGGGCTACCCCCTCAAATGAAAGCTATCATTGTCCTCAATGCTAACTAACCAAAATAAACACAAAATAAGAAAGAGAGGAAAAAGAAATGCCCTATTGGCCCTCCGTCTGCATAGGATCCTGAGTTTGGGTCCTTAGGTCCTCGGTCTGCTCGAGAACCTGTGACTGGATCCCTATAATCCGTGTCTCCACTGGGACTTGGGCCTGGACTGAGTCCTGGGCCTGTACTGGAATCTGGGGCTAGCTAGAGGGACCTCGATGTGGGTCCTCCAACTTTATAATGGCATTATCAGTATGGGGAAACACCCTCTTCCTCTTGAGAGGCCTCTCTGTCTCCTGCTATGGCTGGGGCTGGGCTCCTGGATCCGGTTCATGCAATAAAAGGTCCAAAGGCAAGTGATCCGCCTTCAACATCTCCACCTCCACTCTCAATTATTCACCGAATCCTTGGATGCCTGAGTCTTCCTTAATTTCTTAGCTTCTTTGGCAAAATATTTCAATGCTTTTCCGTGCGAGCCCACAACATCCAATATTAACTGATGTTTCTCCATGAGCTTCTTTTGGTTCTCTAGAAGCTCCTTGAGAGTGTCCTCTACTGACTGTGGCACCTATGGCTGAGGAGGTACAGACTGGCCTGCCACCGAAGTAGAAAGTAGAGACAACTTGGAAGTGGTTGGCTGCATCCAGTTGTTGATACTGGCAAGGGTCTTGCTTAGGTGTTGGGCAGTCAAGGTATATGTTGCGGATGATGGGATCTCTGGAACTGCAGAAGTGGAGCGTCCTGGGGCCATGTTTGGAATGGTAGAGGGAGGTTGAGTAGGAGCCACTACTACTACCGGCTCTTCAGACTGGCCAGTTAAAGTGGTGGTTTTGCCCTTAGGGTCCTTGGGGTTGTCAGGACCCTCGGTGCTGTACCAGGATAACTGTGCCTTTGCTTTCACTTTCACATCAAATCTCCGTTTCTCCACATCTAGGTCCTCAAATTACATGGTCAGGAAATTGGGGAAGGGATAGGATCTATCACCTTCGTTCACCTCCCGTGTAATTACCTGGGACGTCACATTCCCAATGTTGATCGGGTACCCCGCCATGATCGATGCCACCAATATAGCCCGGGGGATAGTAACTGAGTTGTCGTGAGTGGTGGGATCTAGCCTGCTACACACAAATGTTTCCCACCCTTTAGCTTCGAAGTTCAGGGACCTTCTCAGAATCTTCACTCCCGCAGTCAACTAATCTGGGTGGTACCTGAGATTGCCAAGTACTCTTCTAATCGAGGACGGGTAGCCTCACCCAATGCCACCTTTTCTAAACACAATGACTCATCATCATACGGGAAGCCCAAATAATAATTTATTGTTTTGTCATCAAATTTCACTTTTATGTTCCGCACCTTAGTCACCGTAGTGCCTTTTTGATGTGGGCAACATTGGTGTAGAACTCCTTGACTAGGTGCTCATTGGCATTCTCCACATGGCTTACGAAGTAGTCCCAACCTACTCTCTCTGAACTGCCTCAAGACATTGGGTTGTGAGGCAAAAGGTCCCAGGTGATGAATTTTTGCTCAGGTATTAACGTCCTTTCGGGACACCATTCTCTCAACTTGTGGTAGGCCACTTCACTCACGAACCTGTCCTTCCATGCCTCTAGGTTTCTGGTTCTCTCTACCCCTCCTACTTGGGGCTCACCCCATCCTACTTTTTCTCCTTCTTCTTCTATGGGACCCTCCCCGTATATTGAATCTGTAAGTGAGGTGGAATATTCATTGCCATTGCCTGCAGCTGAGCCCTCAGATGACTTAGAAGATACACACTGATGCTTGGGCAGTGGAAGAGACCGGAGGTGTATCCCTCAATTTGTTCCTCTCCGTCTAGTCAGGAACATACTCTGGAACAGAGTCTAAGTTAGATGCCTCCCGGGAAGGCTCATATTCACTCCCGGATTTGTCAATAGCTCTATCAGCAACCTTTATAATCCTCCTGGTGTTTTTGATATTTTGTCGGGATTGCAGGGTCAATCTTATCATGCCTCGTCCCCTACCCCGGGAGGACTCTCCTTTCCCTGATTGTTTATCACCTTTGCCTCGTGATTTCACCGTGATCTGCAAAGAGAGTACAATTGAACTTTGTTAGTATCAGCAGAGTTAGTGAAGCATTGCAGAAAAATTGCAGACATTCAGAAGTTGCAAACCTCAGATCGCACAAAATGAAGTGCGACCACAAAACAACTATCACAGATCGGACAAAATGCACCATGGTCTGCACTAAGGTGGGGATCAGACTACCGACTCTCTGAATCTATGCATCGTGGACCGTACAAAATGTATTGCGGTTCGCATTGAGGCACCGTGGACCGAACAAAATCTATTACGGTAGCGGTACTCACTTATCATCTTTTAGTACTTTCATCACCGCGTCCTGCACAAAATATCATTGCGGACCGCATAGAAGCATCGCGTACCGTACAAAATCTACCGTGGTCCGTGGTGAGAACTCAACAACAATACTAACTTAGGGTTCAAATTTTTCACCTTTTAGTCCAATTTTTACCTAATATTGATTCCCTAGGTGTTGAATCAGTGTTTTTAACTAATTAGTCCTAAGTTAAACATGATTAAACAAACCTATGCTAGAGATTTGAAAGAAAAATTGGAAGAAAAAGAAGAAAAACTAAGAAAAATAAAAGTTAAAAGAAAATAGCAAAATTAAACAACTAAGAAGGAATTAAAGTTACTAGAAGTGAGATGTAATGTTGATTAATCGAGACTTAGCAGTTGAATTCGTGCAATTAGAGGGATGAACAGTGATTTTTTATCTTTTAAATGCAAAGGGTCGAAAAGTTCAAACCGAGGGCCTCAGGTCCTATTTATAGAAAAAGGACTTAGGGCCCATCTCACCTACCCACCATGGGCCAACAAAATGGCATTGCGGTCTGCGGTACTCAAAAACAAGTGACACTGGGAAGATGGCCACTGCATGCCGCAACAAATGCAATGCGGCCGCAGTGGTCTACCGCGGACCGCACAAAATGCACTGCGGCCACAGTGGAAAACTTCAGAGACTCCTCATTTGTATCAATCAACTCTGCGGTCCCCATTGAATTTTGGCCCCCACACTAAGGCATTTGTGGCCGCACAAAATGAAGTGCAGTCCGCATTGCAAACTTCATAGAGTGATCATTTTTCCAAACTTGGTCCTGTACTGCCTCAAAACAATCCTACAACATCTCACAATGAGTCAGTCTAAAGATAAATCCTACACTAACAAGAGAATCAAAGAAAAACAAAAATAAAGACACATGGATTGCCTCCCAAGAAGCGTCTGTTTAACATCGCGGCACGATGCAGGTTACCATCAAATAACATTAAACAGAGCAGTGCCACCATGTAGCTCTCAAAATCTTGCCCAGGTAGTGCTTGACCCTATGTCCATTAACTCTAAAAATCTCCCCATTTTTATTCTTCAAGTCAAGTGCACCAAAGGGAGTCACAAACACCACTTCAAAAGGTCCACTCTATTTCGACTTAAGCTTTCCCAGAAACAGACGTAACTGAGAGTTGAACAAGAGAATCAAATCACCCACTTTGAACTCCTTGCCACGAGCATATTTATCATGAAGGTACTTTATCATGTTCTTGTACGAGGATGAACTGGAGTAGGCATGGAATCGGAATTCATCAAGTTCATTAAGCTGCTCCACACGAAGATTTGTTGCCATATCCCATTCAAGATTCAACTTCCTCAAAGCCCATATGGCCTTGTACTCTAACTCAACTGGTAGATGGCAAGATTTCCCAAACACCAACCGATACAGAGACATACCAATCAGAGTCTTGCAAGCAGTCCTATAAGCTCATAGAGCATCATCCAACTTCTTTGAACAATCAATCCTATTTACATTGACCATCTTTGACAATATACTCTTGATTTCCCTGTTTGAGACTTCAACTTGGCCACTCACCTGAGGATTATAAGGAGTAGAAACTTTATGATTGACACCATACTTTGCAAGCAAAGTGTCAAAATATCTATTACAAAAATGAGACCCCCCATCACTTATGATTGCACGAGGAGTGTCAAAACTTGTAAAAATGCTCTTCTTCAGAAATGCAACAACACTCTGGGCCCCATTATTGGGTAAATCCACGACTTTAAGCCACTCTGAAACATAGCCAACCGCCACAAGAATGTATGTGTTCGACACGAACTAACTAACGTGCCCATAAAATCAATGTTGCATACATCAAAAATATCAACTTCAAGGATGGTATTGAGAGGCATCTCATCTTTTTTTGAAATCCCACCTGCTCTTTGACATTCGTCATATCTCTTCACTAGTTCACTTGCATATTTGTACAAAGTTGGCCAATAAAACCCACAACTAAGAACTTTGGAAGCCTTCCTCGTCCTGCCATGATGGCTACCATAGGGAGAGGAATGACAAGCCTCTAAGATACTCAATTGTTCCTCCTCCGGGACACTCTTTCGGATCACACCATCCATGTAAATATTGAAAAAGTATGGCTCATCCCAATAGAAATCCAAACTATCCCGTTTGAGCTTCTTCCTTTGGTTAGAAGAGAGCTCACTCGGGATTATACCAGTCATAAGGAAATTAGCAACATCTGCAAACCATCGCATACCATTCATCGACACCAAAAGGAGTTTCATCGGGAAATGAATCATTGATCTCTAGGCCATCACGAGGCCTCCCCTCCTCCTCCAAGCAGGACAAGTGGTCCGCCATTTGGTTTTCACTGCCCTTCCGGTCCACAATCTCTAAATCAAACTATTGAAGTAACAAGACCCATTGCATCAGTCTAGATTTAAAATCCTTCTTTGTCATCAAGTACCGGAGTGTTACATGATCAGTATGGATTATGACCTTGGCACCCATGAGATATGGTCGAAATTTCTCTATCGCGAACACAATATCCAAAAGCTCTTTCTCGGTCACTGTGTAGTTCACTTGAGCATCATTCATTGTCTTGCTCTCATAGTACACTGGATGAAATATTTTATTCATTATTTGACCCAAAATAGCCCCAACCGAATCATTGCTCGCATCACACATAATCTCAAAAGGCAAGCTCCAATTGGGTGCGGTGATAATAAGAGTGGTGGTCAACTTGTGCTTGAGTAGTTCAAAGGCTTGCATACATCTCTCGTCGAACACGAACTTGGCATCTTTTTCCAATAACTTGCATGAGGGATTCATTACCTTCAAAAAGTCTTTGATAAATCTCCGATAGAACCCCACATGCCCAAGAAAACTTCTAACTCCCTTGACAAAGGTAGGGGAGGGAGCCTTGAAATCACATCAATTTTTGCTTTGTCCACGTCTATACCATGCTTTGAAATTTTATGCCCAAGAACTATGCCTTCATCAACCATGAAGTGGCGTTTCTCCCAATTAAGAACAAGACTAGTTTCTTCACAACGGGCCAACACTCTATCAAGATTTTTCAAACATCCCTTAAATGAATCACCCACAATACTAAAGTCATCCATGAACACCTCCAAAATATATTCCACCATATCGGTAAAAATGGCCATCATACACTGCTATAATGTAGCCAGCGCATTACACAACCTAAAGGACATCCTAGAAAAGATAAAGGTGCCATATGGACAAGTGAATGTGGTCTTCTCTTGATCTTCCGGAGCAATCAAGATTTGGTTGTATCTAGAATACCCATCCAAGAAATAGTAGAAAGTTATCCTTGTGGGTCACTTTATTCAACTTGCGGTAGTCCATTCATACCCTCCACTCGGTGACAGTCCTTGTTGGAATCAACTTATTCTGTGAATTTGTAACCATGGTCATGCCACCCTTTTTTGGCACACATTGCACCAGTGAGGTCCAAGAGCTATCAGAGATAGGGTAAAAAACCCCAACATCCAACCACTTACTCACCTCGTTTTTCACAACTTCTTGCATTGCCTCGTTCAACCTCCTTTGATGTTCCAAGGAGGGCTTTGCATCAGCTTTCAGAATAATCTTGTGCATAAAGAATGTGGGGCTTATTCCCCGAATATCAGCTAAGGTCCATCCAATTGCCTTTTTCCACTTTTGGAGCACCGCCAATGTGGCATCAACCTGCATGTTAGTAAGACAAAAGGAAAGAATAACTGGAAAAGTTGAACTAGGGCCTAAGAATTCATACCTGAGGTATGGAGGCAATGAATAACCGCCATTGAAGGTTTTGTTGGTGGATTCTTCCTATTCTCAAGATCTAAAGAGAGTTTTCCAGGCACATAAGAGTAAGAGCCCATTCCATGTAAAGCATTCGCACACTCCACTCGGACTTCATCATCATTTACATCAAGATTCAACCATACAGCCTCTAGAGGGTCCTCCACATTGATTATTGTACTAGTATCATCAACTATCACTGCTGTGGAAGGTCCACAAAAGAGCACATCTCAGAACTGTTGGGCTGCTTCATTGACTTGCACACATGAAAGACCACTTTCTCATCACCCACCCGGAAGGTGAGTTCCCCTACTTCCATATCAACTAAGGCCTTCTCAGTAGCAAGGAAAGGTATTCCCAATATTGAAACCATATTTTAATCCTGTTGTAACTGTGCCTTTGCTAGTTGTTTCATAGTATTTGTCAGCTCTGCTATAGCCTACCCATGATCATGTAGCTCTTTATGCAAGTGAGTGACCGTGGGGTCACCCTGGGGCACATTGGCTCTACTTTGCTAAGCGGAGGACATGCCAGCCTTCTCGACAAGAATGTTACAAGCCTCATCATAAGACAGCTTCATAAAATTATCCCCAGCAAGTTGGTTCACTATGCACTGGTTTGTTGTGTTAATGCCCTGGTAGAGAGTCTGTTGGATCATTGCCCCAGTCATATAATTGTTGGGACATTCCTTTACCATGGTTCTATATCGCTCCTAAATCTCATGTAGTGGTTTGATGGGCTCCTGCTTGAAGGCTAAGATCTCATCTCTCAATGCTGCCATGTGCCTCGATGAGAAAAACTTTGCAATAAACTTATCTGCCAACTCATCTCAAGTAGTGATGGAATGGTTGGGAAATTGCTCAAGCCAATCCAATGCCTTCCCTCTAAGTGAGAAAGGGAATAGTCTCAACCGAAGTGCATCCTTAGACACATTAATTTGCTTGCTCCCCCAACATGTATCCTTGAAACCCTTGAGTTGTTTGTAAGCATTCTGATTGGCAACGCCCGTAAAATACCCATGCTGCTCCAGCAATGTCAGCATCACAATGGTAATTTAAAAATTTCCCGCCCGAGTCCGGGGTAGGACAATTGCACTAGCATATCCTTGGTTGGGAAGAACTCGAGGAGCCACTCTTGGAGGTGGCGGAGGAAGGTTTGGAATGTTATCATTGGCCTGACTTCCTCTCTTTTGTCCTTGAGGAACAATAGGGACCTCATCATCAATGTTGTCATCTACCTCCTCCCCCGGTGGAAGATCTCTCACAGGTGCGTTGTTTGCTGCCGTTTTGTACCTGAAGTTGTGATACACACAAATTAGTAACATAGAAGGAAAGAAGAATAATACACAAAACTATTTAGGTAGATAGCCAAAACTGTTAGCTCTCCGGCAACGGTGCCAAAAAGTGATCGGTGCCAACCCTGCACTACTACACAATAGCGAGAGTGGTTGAAACAACTTTTACCCTAGAAGGTCGGGATCGATTTCCACAGGGAGCTAGAAATGGGAATTGGGTTCCTATCTAAATTGGACATGTGAAATTGCTTTTAATTGAATTTCTAATCACAGTTGGTTTTGATATTACTTCTAATTTAATGCCAATAAGATGCTAAATTAAGCTAAGAGTAAGATACTTAAAGGCTTTTCTAAATAGTTAAGAAGGAACTAGGGAAATGACTTTCCCCTATGTGGATACTCTATGCATTCTCGAGTCTAAGGCAAGATTTTCATGCTAGGGATTACGATATAATCAATGCATGATACTTCTCACTCTATACCTCTCGGTAGTTTGGGTGATTTTATCCTAATTGAGTTTCTTAAGACCAATTGGGAATGATAATTTGTGCAAGCAATTTAGGTTCAAGTCAGATATTACTATCTCTAGGTTTAACCCTTTAATTTGGGCTACCAATCTCTTGAATACGCCCCAATTCCTTGTAGGACTAATTTTCCTAGACTCAAGTTCTCCCTCTCAAGAAGAACCCAAGTTAAATAGGCATAAATTAGTGTTTGCAACACTAATTCAACGTTGAAATCATAAATTAGTCCAAATATCAAACACCCATAGACATCCAAGCCTTAAAACAAAAGACTCATCAAATACCCATACTAGGGTTGAGCCACAACCCTAGAAATGGGTTTATCTACGCATGATAATAGAGGAGAACAAAGAAATAGATGAAGAAAGACCTATAAAATTTACTCACAAGCTAATACTTGAAGATTGAATGATAAAAATACTCTAAAATCACTCAAAATCGTTAAGAAACCTTATTCACGAGCCCAACTGAACGTTAGAATACAACTGATGACCTAAAAATGGCAAAAAAAACTATTTATACTAGGCCAAATTTTCTGGAAAAAATACCCTTGTGGGAGTAGTGCGGTCTGCACAAAATTGAGTGTGGCCAATGTGAGGCTTCTTGGCTTTAAATTCTTCTCTCTGAACTTGGCCACCGCAGGCCGCACAAAATGCATCATGGTCGTGGTGGCTTCTGTTGCAGTCCGCACAAAAAGGACCACATACCGCATTGGAATTAAGCTCCAAATCTTCAACTCTATGAACTCCATCTTTGCGGACCGCACAATATCGAGTGCGGCCGCGGTGAATCCATTGCGGTCCGCATAAATTGTTTTACGGCCAAATTGCTTAAGTTTTCGAAATAAGCATTCTCTGAATCTCTTCACTGTGGACCGCACTAAATGAGGTGCGCCAACAGTGGACCTGTTGCACTGTGCTTGGACTTGTTATTGGTACTTATGCATGTTTCACTTCTTTTTGATCTGGTTTTGACTATTTGTTACCTTTTCGACCAAACCATGCAAACAAGTACAACATGTTAGCCTTTAAGACTATTTTATACACATTTTTAATCAAAACTCAAGTAAGAAGGAGTGTAAAATGAACCATGATCCCTAGTTATCAGCTTATGAGAGGCGTAGACATGTTGATGCAACGTCCCTTACCTAGTAGCAGATTTTCGTTATCTTTTTGGATAAGTATATGCCATAGTCTCGCAGAGAGGAGTTGCGTAGGCAGTTCGAGTAGTTTCGTCAGAGAGGGATGACTGTGATGTAGTATGAGATGATATTCTCAGATTTATCTCATCATGTTGTTTGGTTGCTTCCTACGGATAGAGAGAGGATTTAGAGGTTCGTTGATGGCCTCACATATCAGTTTCAGATTCTCATGGCGAGGGAAAGGGTGTCATGTGATACTTTTGAGGAGGTACTTGACATTGCCCATGAGACTGAGTTAGTTCATCGCTACGAATGAGATGAGAGGGAGGCCAAGCAGCCTTGGGGATCTGGTAGTTTCAGTGGTACTCCTTCGAGAGGCAAGTTTCAGTACTGCAGAGATCGTCCATTCAGACATGCTCAATCAGCCCGTCCAGCTCATCATGGAGTATCATAGGGCTATAAACGTCACAGTTCTCATTAGGGTCATTTATAAATCAGCGCCCTTCCAGCCCAGAGTACTCCTGTGATCCATCAGTTTAGGGCTCTTCCATGCCAGGTGCATCTGCTAGTCATTCCGGTGCCAAGAGTTCCCTTCCGTCCTCGTTTCCTGCACCAGGGAGTTGTTACGAGTATAGAGAGTTTGGGCATATGAGGAGGTAGTGTCCTTTTCTTATTGAGGGTCCGTCTTAGCAGAGGGGTTATCCCTCGACTTCAACTCCAGTTACTTCACCACTCGCTCAGGTAGCTAGGGGTGGGGGTCAATCGGCTAGGGGTCTCCCCAGAGAGGGAGGCCGATCAGGTGGCGGTCACGCCTATTTCTAAGAACTTCTAGGTAGACTAGATGTTGTTGCTTCAGATGTTGTGATTACAGGTATTGTCTCAATCTTCCATAAGGATGCTTTGTATTATTTGATTGTGGTTCCACTTTTTCAATTGTGTAGTCATATTTTGCTTGTTATCTGGATACGCCCCATGAGTCTTTTGTTTCATATGTTTATGTATCTACTCTAGTGGGCGATACTATAGTTATGGACCATGTATACTGGTCGTGTGTGGTGACTATTGTGGGACTGGAGACCCGAGTGAACCTGTTGTTGCTTTTTATGGTGGACTTTGATGTTATATTGGGCATGGATTGGTTATCTTCGTGTCGTGCTATATTGGACTCTCATGCTAAGACAGTAACATTGGCTATGTCAGGTGTGCCGTGAATTGAGTGGCGAGGTTTGACTGATTTTCTCCCCAGCAGGGTAATTTTGTTCTTAAAGACCCAACAGATAGTTGGGAAAGGTTATCCTTCATGCTTGGCCTTTGTGAAGGATGTCAGTACAGAGGCTCCTAGTATTAATTCTTTTCTTGTTGTGAGGGATTTTCCCGATGTGTTTCCTGCAAACCTACCGGGCATGCCCCCGGAAGGGATATTAATTTTGGCATTGACCTGGTGCCGGGCACTTAGGCCATATTTATTCCATCGTACCGTATGGCACTAGCGGAGTTGAAAGATCAGCTTCAGGAACTCCTTGATAAGGGGTTTATTCGGCCTAGTGTTTCGTCTTGGGGTGCTCCTGTTCTATTTGCGAATAAAAGGATGGCACGATGAGGATGTGTCATGATTATAGGTTGTTGAACAAGGTTACAATTAAGAACAAGTATCCCCTACCTCTTATTGATGATTTGTTCGACCAGCTTCAGGGAGTGAGGGTGTTCTCCAAGATTGATCTCCGTTTATGGTATTACCAGCTGAAGATTAGGGACCCTGATATTCTTAAGACAACTTTTAGGACCCAATATGGTCACTATAAGTGCCTTGTAATGTCTTTTGGGCTAACCAATGCCCTAGTAGTGTTCATGCATTTGATGAACAATGTGTTCCGGCCGTATCTCAACTTGTTTGTCATAGTTTTCATTGATGATATTCTGGTGTATTCACGTATTCAGGAGGAGCACGTGGAGCATTTGAGAGTAGTGTTGCAGAGATTGAGGGATGAGGAACTTTATGCAAAGTTCTCCAAGTGTGAGTTTTGGCTTAGTTCAGTGGCTTTCTTGGGGCATGTGGTGTCCAGTGAGGGTATTCAGGTTGATCCGAAGAAGACAAAGTCGGTTCAAAAGTTCCCAAGGCCATCCTCAGCCATATAGATTTGTAGTTTTCTTGGCTTGGCGGGTTATTACCGTCGGTTCATTCAGAGATTTTCATGTATTGCATCATCACCCTTGACTAAATTGACTCAGAAGGGTGCTCTATTCAGGTGGTCGGATGAGTGTGAGGCGAGCATTTAGAAGCTCAAGACTGCCTTGACCACAACTCCAATATTGGTTTTACCATTAGCTTCAGGTTCATATACAGTGTATTGTGATGCTTTGAGAGTGGGCATTGGGTGTGTGTTGATGCAGGAGGGTAGAGTTATTGCTTATGCTTCTTATCAGTTGAAGCCCTATGAGAAGAACTACCCCATTCATGATCTAGAGTTTGCTGCCATTGTCCACGCATTGAAGATTTGGAGGCATTATTTGTATGGTGTATCTTGTGAGGTGTTTACTGATCATCGTAGCCTCCAGCACTTGTTCAAATAGAAGGATCTCAATTTAAGGAAGCAGAGATGGTTAGATCTACTCAAGGATTATGATATTACTATCTTGTACGATCCAGAGAAGGCCAATGTAGTGGCCAATGCTTTAAGTAGGAAGATGGTGAGTATGGGAAGTTTGGCATATATTCCTGTTAGGGAGATACCTCTTACGGTAGATGTTCAGGCCTTGGACAATCAGTTCGTGAGATTGGATATTTTGGAGCCCAGTAGGGTATTGGCTTGTGTGATTTCTCGGTCTTCTTTATTTGATTGCATCATAGACAGCCAGTATGATGATCCTCATTTTCTTATCCTTAAGGACAAAGTTCAGCACGGCGATGCTAGATATGTGACTATTGATGATGATGGAGTGTTGAGGATGTAGGGCCAGATATTTGTGCCTAATTTAGACGGGCTTCGGGAGTTGATCTTAGAGGAGGCCCATAGCTCATAATATTCCATTCATCTAGGTTTCGCGAATATGTATCAGGATCTGAGATAGCATTATTGGTGAAGGAGGATGAAGAAGGATATTGTAGGATTTGTAGCTCGATGTCTCAATTGTCAGGAGGTGAAATATGAGCATCAGAGACTGGGTGGCTTGCTTCAGTATATGGTTATTCCAGAGTGGAAGTGGGAGCGGATCACCATGTACTTTGTAGTTGGGCTCCCATGGATTTTGAAGAAGTTCGATACTATTTGGGTGATTGTGGATCGGCTAACCAAGTCCGCGTACTTTATTCCTATTTGTACTACCTATTCCTCAGAGCGGTTATCTGAGATTTATATCCAAGAGGTTGTTTGCCTGCATGGAGTTCCCATTTCCATCATTTCAGATAGAGGTACTCAATTTAATTCACAATTTTGGAGGGTCACGCAGTGAAAGTTGGGTACTCAAGTTGAGTTGAGCACAACTTTTCACCCTCAGACGGACGGGCAGTCCGAGAGAACCATTCAAATATTGGAGGACATGTTGCGCGTTTGTTTGATTGACTTTGGTGGTTCATGATATTAGTTTCTACTGCTCGCAGAGTTTGCATGTAACAACAGTTATTAGTCGAGTACTTAGATGGCTCTATACGAGGCTTTATATGGGAAGCGATGTAGATCTCCATTTGGTTGGTTTGAGCCCGGAGAGGCTAGACTTTTGTGTACTAACTTGGTGTAGGATGGTTTAGACAAGGTAAAGGTGATTCAGAAGAGGCTTCGTACATCGCAGTCGAGACAAAAGAGTTATGCTGACAGGACGGTTTGTGATGTTTCTTATATGGTTGGGGAGAAGGTTCGCTGAAGGTTTCGCCCATGAAGGGTGTTATGAGATTTGTATAGAAGGGGAAGTTGAGTCCTCGATTTATTGGGCCTTTTAAGGTGCTTCAGAGGATTGGGGAGGTGGCTTATGAGCTTGCTTTGCCACCTAGTTTGTCGAGTAAGCATTTCGTATTTCATGTATCTATGCTTCGAAAGTATATTGGAGATTCGTCTTATGTTATGGATTTCAGCACGGTTCAGTTAGAGGGTCATTTGACCTATGATGTGAAGCCAACAATTATTTTGGAGCTTCAGGTTCGAAAGTTAAGATCAAAGGATATAACTTCAGTGAAAGTGCAATGGAGAGGTTGGCCTATGCAGAAGGCTACCTGGGAGACCAAGCGGGAGATGTGGAGCAAATATCCTCACCTATTTGAGGCTTCAGTCATGTTTCTTGACTCATTCGAGGACAAATGTTTGTTTAAGAGGGGGAGGATGTAACGACCCGGCCGGTCATTTCATGAATTACCACTCTATTTTCCCTATTTCTACTTCTTTGTGTCTTATTCAGTCGTATTGTATGGTATCGAGTTGGTTCGTTCGAGTTCAAAATGGTTTTGGTGAGGTTTGAGACACTTAGTCTCTTCAGTTGGTCTTAAGTTGGAAAATTCAACCGGAGGTTGACTTGTGAGAAAGCGATCTTGGAATTTAATTTTTATGATTCAGATAGCTTTGGGAGGTGATTTGGGACTTAGAAGCGTGATCGGAATATACTTTGGAGGTTCAGAGTAGATTTAGGCTTGAACTGTCAAAAATTAAATTTTGATATTTTCCAGTTGGTAGCGGAGATTTTGATACAGGGATTGAAATATAATTTCAGAAGCTGCAGTAGGTCCATGGTGCCATTTGTGATGTGTGTACAAAATTTCAGGTCATTCGGATGAGCTTTGCTAGACTTTTTGATCAAAAGCGAAATTCAGAAGTCTTTGAAACCTTAGGCTTGAATCCGATGTTATTTTGTTGATTTGATGTTGTTTTAGGAGATTCGAAGTTTGGTATAAGTTTGGATAGTGGCATATGACTTGTTCGTGCTTTTGGTTGAAGTCCCGGGTGTCGACGCCCCCTTTTTTCAAAAGAGCGAAATTGGGTTCACGACATTTGGGAGGACAAATCTTTTCCCACTTTGGGAATTGGGTTTTGAGAGTTTGGAGAGTTGCCACCTAATGATTATAGTGAATTAGGAAACTTTAAAAGAAATAAAGATAAAAAACCAGAGTTCGGGTAAGGGCTTGAAATTATCTCGAGAGGATGGTGTTAGGCACCCCTCAAGATCCACTAGTGTGGTTCCCAGCCATGCTACAATTGTGACTTTAAATGCAAGCAAACAAATAAACAAACAAGCATTGCAAACATGGGAAACGGTTACAAATAAGAATGTGAAAAGGATTTAGAAGTGCTGAAATTTGGAAGGAAATAGTTTTTGTGATTAAAGAAGATATACGCAAGTAAAGGAAAGGGGTTAAATAATTGGTACAAGTAACTTAAAAGAAGTACAAGGAACGAAAGTTGAAGACTGGACATCTTTTAAAAATTCTGAAAAAACTATTAAACTAATAAAGAGGAAAGGAAGTCCTAGGTTTATAAATTACATGGATCATTCTCACAACACCGGCACCTGATTGTACGCATAGTGTTATTGTGTAATCATCATCTCCATGTCTACCCTTCCCACCCCGTTAAGGTATTGGAGCGCGGAATGGTATCGTTTGCCTATTGCATTCTATTACCCATCCCAAACTATCAGTCCCGGGGAATTAGGACTTATAATCCTAAAAGGGGAAGAAAGGGATGGGGCCTTTATGGAGTTTAAAGGACAAAAATTCTAATCGACATTCAAAAAGCAAGTAACAAGTAGGGGGAATGGACAAACAAACAAGCAAGGCTCACATAAACCCATAAGTCAGATAACATATAGTTTGGCATGCCTTTACACATACTGGTTTGGTCTTTAAAAATTAAAAATTAAGCAGCGGGCAGATTGGTTCAATACGTATGTTTAGACAGAAAGCCCGCATTAGGCAACTTGGATCCACTTGTCAGAACTTAAGGTATTTTAAGCGAGTGATTTAGAAAAGTACTGGCTTCAGAAAAGTAGTCTGATGCCGGAAAATACAGACTGCAGTTAGTTTTAGAAATAAATTCTAAAAGAATCATGAGTGCAAACCATATAAGGAATTCCAGAGCTAGAAATACTTAAGGAACGAGTAAGTTGCAGAACTGTTTTTAAAGACAATTTCAGGAAGACCAAAACTTAGTTAGAAAATGTTTAGGCAGAATTTTAGAAAGAAACCATTTCAGCAAAGGTGTTGGTTTGAAGAACTCAAATGTATACTGATTCAAAAGAGTTTTGTCAAAAGATTAAGGCCGAAGACATTAAGGCATTAATGACCAGTTAACAGATTGTTATTGCTTAAGAAGAATCGGACGAGTTTGATGCGAAATCCTATAGGCATGATTTCTATATTTGATTTTAAAAGCATGTTAAGAACTGGTAAGAAGAAGTGATTATTCGATTACCCTACAGTTTGCCTAACGCATATGCATTCCCTATAGGCAGGATTTCTATATGAACTGGTTACATGAACGTTAAGATCCTATAGGCAGGATCTCTAGTGACTTGCAATATGGCTAAACATTAAGCCCTGTAGGTAGAATTTCTAGATGACTTATATCATATTTGAACGTTAAATCCAATAGGCATGACATCTAGGTGACTTGAATCAGAAACATCGAACTGTCTTATGTGCAGGATTTCTAGTAACAAAAAAATCAAAGTCCTAAAGTCATGATATATACCATTTATTGATGCAAGAAAGTAAAACCCCTCCCACACCCTTTTACTAGATTCCCCGAGTTTTATACAAGTTATTACAAACCAAAGAATCAACTGAAATAATAAGAAAATACATCAAAACTAACTGCTAGATCCAAGCAGCCTAATTCAATCTTAATGTCCAATATTATGTGTGCAACCAACTCCGGGGTCCATCTCTCCAAAGCCTTCTCATTGTCCAGGGTATTTCAAAGTTCCAAGGAATCTAAGGGATTCCAAGCATTGCTTACACCCGGGATGCCATTATGAATAGAGTGGTGCATTGTGGAATAGCCAGCACTCAAGCATCCAAGTTTAGAGGGAGCTCAAGGGTCCCAAAGCATGGCTTGCAAGAGAGGCGCAAAACCTATAGCTAGGAGTAAGTGCAAAGTGAAAGGGAATTTAAGAGGCCATGACAGGTGGTGTTCATACCTGGCCATAAAGTAGGTTGGCACACCCCTGACCACTTGTTTAGATGAACAAGTTAGGAGCAGACCTTTTTGAAGGTCAGACAGAGGTCTGGATAGTGATTAGGACACTATCAGACTTAAGTCAAGGCTCAAACACATAATGGGAAAATGGGAAATGGAAATTGGTCGAGTTAAGGAGTTCAAAGAACCTAGTTCAGGGTCATAGGCAGCAATATTGGGGTGCTGCTATGCGCTGAACATAAACTCACATACAAAAGGGGTGAAGGAAAAGGGAATTCATAAAGCATCAGATTCACAACAAACAAACAACTGCACAGATTATTTAGATACTGGATTGTAAAGGAAAAAAAAGGTCATGTTATAGTATGCTAAAACAAATGGGCAGAATTGACACATTGTTCTTGAGGCATATAAACTAATTGAAACATACCGATGTAGAAGAAAATGAGAAAAGTCCACAGCAGTGTAAGTATTAGAAAGAGAGAATTTAAGTGAAGTGAATTGTGACTCGGATGGTATTCTGTGTTCGTGTGTAAAAGTGTAAAAGGGCAGCCTCTTTTATAGTGTACAATACAAGTAAGAAAAAGGTAAGAAAACCTATTAAAAAATCAGTCTCAAATATTCTCCCTTTAGTCAAGGGATTTAATTTCAAACGGAAAATTGTAAACAAGGAATTTTTTTTTGAATAAAATCCTTCACAGTATCATAAGAAGGGAAAATACACTAGGTATATTTAAGGAAAGGTTTCAATAGTACTTGATTTGTAAATAGAAAGGAAAGGGAATCAATCAAACAATTAACAAAATCCAAGTACCAAGTTTTAAATCGAATGAACCAAACCATAAATAGGTAGAGAGGGCTTAACCAAAGAAAATCAGTGGAAATCAATCAAGACCCTATCAAATGGATCCAAAATCAATCCAGCAAGCCAAAACAAACCTTGAAAGGGGGGGGG
>MU769375.1:235098-248222 GCA_026770625.1 Nicotiana glauca
GGGGGGGGGGGGGTTCTCGCATATAAAGCAAACAATTCAAATAGAAGATTCTAACATTAAAGTGTTCAGAATCATAAAAGAATACGAGTTCAGCTAGAGACTCATAGTGAGTCTGAAGGTATAGGGTCCCCAAAGTGGAGCCCTAATTCAATTTACTAAGAAAACCCCCAAATTCTATGGTTTTCCCATCGAACCAAACAAAGAAACGTGAAGGCAAGTGGACAGATTTAAGGAGTCTCATGAGAATTAGGCAAAATATAATAGCAGGCTTGAAACAATCAAAGAAAGGAAACCACTTTAAGGCATGAAGAACATGCTCAACAAACTTTGGCATTTAAGAAAACATGCTTAACAAGAACATGAACATAGTTCAGGAAAGCAAAACATCAAGAAACTCATTAGTAAATATGCATGGTAGAAGAGTGAGAAAAATAGACTAATCATGTGAGCATACATATAAAAGTAGAAAGACAATACATGCGTAATAGAGGAGGAAAACATACGAGCATGATACAGACAAACATCTAAAAGGAAAGAACAACAAGAATCAAAAGGCTTTCAAAAACCCTAATTTGAAAAACCAATGATTTTAAAAAGGAAATTTGGGGAAAACACTCAAAACGTCAAATATAGCATAGGTTCAACACATATCTAGGCAAATAAATGAAGAAAGAACCTTGAATAGTTTAGGGTTTCTGAGAAACCTTAGAAATGAGAAGGCTTGGAAAGGGTCTGGTCTCGAATAGATCTGAGCCATAGCTAGGCTCTTAAGGATCGAACACGTCGGAACATGGCTGGAGAGGCCATAGAACCACAGATCCGTGGAGGATCTGCTCGGACACCATCGAGGTCGGACCTCGAAATTGCTCTAACGACCAAGGCCTGAGGGAAAGGAAGGTGAGTACAGGACGTCCAGTGCCTGAGAAGCCATTGACTTTGATGAGATTGATCGGAGAAGACGAGGGAGGCGATTATGGTTTCGAGTGCTAGAGAGAGTTTGAGAGAAGGAGAGAGTTTGGGGGTGGCTGTCTGAGAGAAATGAGGGTTAGGGTTAGGTCGTTTGTAATTATAAAGGAAAGGATTATTTGTGGCCGTTGATCAAAAGGATCAACGGCCTGGATTAAAGGGGATCCCGGGCAGGTTTAGTTTAATGGGTCAGGGGTTGGGTTAAATTGGAATTGGGCTGGCCCAATTGGGCATTAGGATTGGGGACGATTGGGTTTAAGATTAAAACGAAATTGAGGTTATAATTGAAATAAAATGTGGCCAAAATTGAAATAGTCAGTTTTCCCCTGTTATTTTATAAAAATAGTAAAAATGATTTTAAAAAAAAATTGAATATGTTAAACCAATTAATAATACATATGTATTAATTAAAAAAATATTAGAACTAATTTTACAATTATAAAACAATATTAATCGTAGAATAGGCTATAATTGCATTCATATGCAATTAGCTTTTAAAATAACGAGCAATTTTGTAAAAATGTACAAAAATCACCTTAATTATATTTTGGTGTAAATATGAGAATAAAATAAATTATTCTCTAATAATGATAGTCTGGAAATAATTATTGAATTTTGAACTATTAAAATAGACAACAAATTGATTCTAAGAACTTTAAAAAATAAGGAAAAATACCAAAACTCATGGGAATGCTTATATATGCATGAATATACTATTTGGAGAACATTTGGGTGTATAAAATATATAGGGAAAAATTGGGTATCAAAAACTGCCCTGGTAAAGATATGATGACCAATTTTGACCGAAAGTGGCGTTTTGAAAAGAATTTGACCGAGATATGGTTTCTGAGCTGCCTACATATCCCTGGTTTTATAGGAATTAGGCCGTATGAAGTTCAGGAACCATTGACGGAACATGCCGACGGAGGTTTGAAAGGACGAACGCGACGCTCGAAAACAAGAGGCGTTTTGAAGTTGATCGATTGCGAGAACCGAAATGGAGTCGCTCCTGCTAAGACGGCCATTGCTAGCTGGTGTACCTAGAAGTGAGCAATACAGGTGTATATTGTGCATAAACTTAAACATGATGCAAGTTCCCATCGGACCATGAATGCTGTCTTTGGACGGTTAGGATGACGTCCTCAGACCATGATGTTTTGGGCCATGAAGTGCAAAATTGAAGGATTTGCAGGCTATGAAATCATGTTCTTGGGCTATGATAATGGTGCTTCCAAACCATGATGCCTTTGAATAATGATGTGCAAGATATAAAGTGTGATCCTCAGGCTATGACATGGTGTTCTCAAGCTATGAAGATGGTGCCTTTGAACGATGACGCCTTTGGATAGTTTGGCGATATTTTAGCCCATGAAATGCAAGATTTGGCAGTATTTCAGCCGACGCGAAAGCGTAAATGGCGATATTTTAGCCGATAGAAAAATTTAAATGCAGTGCGGCGATATTCCAGCCGATATGATAAGTAAAATGGCGATATTTCAGCTGATAAAAAAATTTAAATGTAGTGCGGCGATATTCCAGCCGATATGATAAGTAAAATGGTGACATTTTAGCCAATTTGCAAGATGTAAATGAAAGTGGTGGTATTTCAGCCATGCAAGAAAGATAAAGTGGCGGTATTTCAGCCATGCAAGTGGAGGTAGAGCTTAACCTCGGAAGGCAGAAAGGTTAGCCTTATGCAGATGATGCAGGATGGAGTCAACGCTTAGTCTCGTAAGGCAGAAAGATAGCCTTATGCAATGCAGATAATGCAGATGGAGACAACGCTTAGTCTCGGAAGGCAGGAAGGTAGCCTTATGCAGATGATGCTAAATGGAGGCAACGCTTAGTCTCGGAAGGCAGGAAGGTAGCCTTATGCAATGCAGGAAATGCATATGGAGACAACGCTTAGTCTCGGAAGGCAGAAAAGTAGTCTTATACAATGCAGATAATGCAGATGGAGACAACACTTAGTCTCGGAAGGTAGAAAGGTAGCCTTATGCAATACAGGAAATGCGGATGGAGACAACGCTTAGTCTCGGAAGGCAGAAAAGTAGCCTTATGCAATGTAGATAATGTAGATAGTAATAAATATTCTTAGTTGATTGCTGGTAACTGATTGTGATGTTTCAGCTGCTGGGGAATATTGCGCGTGGGTAAAAATGCGAATAGGTGCGACGGTTTAATGTGATTGCGTAACATGTCTAGTAACTTTGTGACTTGGGTGCCTACATCCAAAGAAAAATTGTGAGTTTTGTAACGGCGGAAAGGTTAGTTCATTTTCCCGTGGCCTCCGATGTTGCGTATCATTGGGGTAGCGATTCTAAACAGCAACTGTCATAGTTATGCATGATTTAACAAATATAACCTAAGTAGAAAATAGTTTTGTTTAAATGAACCAACGACTATGACGTGGTTCAAAGCAGTGAAACCTTTCTTGCTTCGGAATTTTGAGGGTCCTCCTCAAAATTCTTCCCCAGTTTACTAGGCTGACACTTCTGACAGCTGTGCTGAATGACTGAAGAATCAACTTCGGAATTTTGAGGGTCCTCCTCAACATTCTGCCCCAGTTTACTGAGGTGACATCCCTAGCGATGAGTGGCTGAAGACTAGCTTCGGAATTTTGAGGGTCCTCCTCAAAATTCTGCCCCAGTTCCAATAATAGGGGGAAATGAGATTTTTATTAAGTTGTGACCGAACCCATAGGGCTGTCTATGTATCCCCTCTTAAACGGGAATCAGGTCAAGCATAGTTCAAATTAAATCATAAAGAAATCATAGATGGTTACACATAGTATCGTTTCACTGCATCTGAGTTGATTGGCTTCGGCCAGACTTCTCCGTCCATTTCTGCAAGAATAAGGGCTCCTCCAGTTAGAACCCGGTGAACCATGTACGGACCTTGCCAGTTGGGAGAGAATGTCCCCTTGGCTTCATCTTGATGCGGGAATATCTTCTTCAACACCAACTGCCCTAGTGTGAATTTCCTTGGCTTAACTTTCTTGTTGAAGGCTCTGGACATTCTATTCTGATACAATTGATCGTGGCAAACTACATTCATTCTTTTTCCATCTATAAGGGCTAACTGCTCGTAGCGACCTTTTACCCATTCTGCGTCGTCCAACTCTGCTTCTTGTATGATCCTTAGGGAGGGAATCTCTACCTCGGTGGGAATGACCGCCTCTGCACCATAAACTAGCATGTAGTGAGTTGCCCCGGTTAATGTGTGGACCATGGTGCGATATCCCAACAAAGAAAATGATAAGTTCTCATGCCATTGCTTGTGACATTCGATCATCTTCCTTAGTATCTTTTTGATGTTCTTGTTGCCTGCCTCTACAGCTCCATTCATCTGAGGCTTGTAGGCTGTAGAGTTCTTGTGCTTGATCGTGAATGCCTCACACATTGATTTCATCAGATCGCTGTTGAGGTTTGAACCATTATCAGTGATGATTGATTCTGGAACCCCGAACCGACAAACAATACGGTCACAGATGAAATCTGTCACAACTTTCTTAGTCACTGCCTTGTATGATGCTGCTTCAACCCATTTAGTAAAGTAATTAATTGCCACCAGGATAAACCGATGCCCGTTTGAAGCGGCAGGCTCAATAGGTCCGATAACATCCATTCCCCAGGCGACAAATGGCCACGGTGATCTAGTTGCAGTAAGCTCGTTTGGAGGCACCTTTATCATATCTGCATGTATCTGACAACAATGGCACTTGCGAACGTACTTAATACAGTCTATTTCCATAGTCATCCAAAAATAACCTGCTCGGAGTATCTTCTTTGCTAAGACAAAATTGTTCATACGTGGCCCGCATGTTCCTGCGTGCACTTCGTCCAATAGTCTGGTTGCTTTTTTTGCTTCGACATACCTTAACAAACCTAAATCGGGAGTTATCCTGTACAGGATTCCTCCGTTGTGAAAGAAATTGTTGGATAACCTCCGAAGTGTGCGCTTTTGAGTAGCGTTGGCAAGTTCTGGATATTCCCCTGTGGTCAAATACCTTTTGATGTCGTGGAACCATGGCTTTCCGTCCGCTTCTTCCTCAACATGAGCACAATAAGCTGGCTGATCATAAATCCTTACTGGTATGGGATCAATGTAATTCGTATCTGGATGTTGGATCATGGATGATAAAGTGGCTAATGCATCAGCGAACTCATTCTGGACGCTGGGGACATGTTGGAATTCCGTGTTTGTGAAGGTTTTCCTTAACTCCTGTATGTGATGCAAATAGGGGAGTATCTTGGAGTTTTTGGTGGCCCATTCTTCTCGAACTTGATGTATGAGCAGGTCTGAGTCACCGATCACTAGTAATCCTTAAATTTTCATGTCAATGGCCATCTTGAGTCCCAGGATGCAAGCTTCATATTCAGCCATGTTGTTTGTGCAAGGGAACCTGAGCTTGGCAGATACCGGGTAATGCTGGCCGGTTTCTGATACCAGGATTGCTCCTATGACAACTCCTTTGAAATTTGCGGCTCCGTCGAAAAACAACCTCTAACCATCTAGGATTCCGTAATATCCTCTCCTATAAAGGATACCTCTTCATCAGGAAAATACATTTTCAGGGGTTCGGATTCTCCGCCAATAGGATTCTCGACAAGGTGATCTACTATGGCTTGACCCTTGATTTCTTTCTGAGTCACGTAAACAATGTCAAATTCACTCAACTAGATTTGCCACTTGGCGAACTTGCCAGTGGGCATGGGCTTCTGGAAAATATATTTCAGCGGGTCCATCCTGGATATGAGATAGGTAGTGTAGGCACAGAAATAATGCCTTAATTTCTGAGCTACCCAAGTCAGAGCACAATAGGTGCACTATAATAGAGAATACCGGGCCTCGTAGGGGGTGAACTTCTTGCTGAGATAATAGATGGATTGCTCCTTTCTCCCCGTTTCATTATGTTGCCCTAGGACACAACTGAATGCTCCATCCAATACGGCAAGGTAAAGTAATAGAGGTCTTCCTGGCTCAGGAGGAACCAAGACTGGCGGCGTTGATAGGTATTCCTTGATTCTGTCAAAGGCTTTCTGACAATCGTCGGTCCATCTAGTAGCAGTGTATTTCTTTAGCATTTTAAAGATGGGTTCACAAATAACTGTGGACTGTGCTATGAACCGGCTTATATAGTTGAGTCTCCCCAGGAAACTCATCATGTCTTTCTTGTTCTTTGGCGGTGGCAATCCAATTCTATTCCTCGACGACTCACGATGAAACCCAGTAGTTTTCTGGCAGGAACCCCGAATGCACACTTGTTGGGATTCAGCTTCAGGTTGTACCTTCTCAGTCTGTTGAAGAATTTTCTCAAATCTTCCCTATGATCAGCGGCTTTCTTGGATTTGATGATTACATCGTCCACATATACCTCGATCTCCTAGTGTATCATGTCGCGAAAGATAATAGTCATGGCTCTCATGTAGGTGGCGTCGGCATTCTTCAACCCAAATGGCATAATTTTGTAGCAATACATTCCCCAAGGTGTGATGAAATCCATTTTCTCTGCATCCTCTTCATCCATCCATATCTTATGATACCCAGCAAAACAATCAACAAAAGACTGCAACTCATGCGTGGCGCAATTGTCGATAAGAATGTGTATGTTTGGCAAGGGAAAGTCATCTTTGGGACTGGCCCGGTTGAGATCCCGGTAGTCGACACAGATTCTGACCTTCCCATCCTTCTTTAGTACTGGCACGATGTTGTCTAACCACATTGGATATTCACTACCCTGAGAACCTTGGCTTTGACCTGCTTAGTGACCTCTTCTTTGATTTTCAAACTCATATTAAGTTTGAACTTCCTGAGCTTCTGCTTTACCGGCGGACAGGCTGGATCTGTTGGCAGTTTATGAGATATGACGGACGTGCTGAGGCCAGTAATATCATCGTACGACCAGGAAAATATGTCCTCATATTCTTTCAAAACTTCCGTATATTCTTCCTTTTCTGATGGCGACAAGTGAACACTGATGCGAGTTTCTTTGACATTCTCTGCATCTCCCAAATTAATGACCTCAGTTTCTTCCAGGTTGGACTTAGGTCTATTCTCAAAATTCTCAACTACTCTGACGACCTCTTCGGGTATCTCGTCTTCTTCTGAGTCTATTTCCTTTTGTTGCGTTGTTTCATTGCAAGTCACAATCGTTGGTTCATCGTCAAGATAAGTTATAGTAATGCTGTATAAAATACAGTAAATGATAGAGAAAATAATAAGCAAGATATATATGATAAACTGAAATGCTTTCATTGAATCCATAATTGTTTGAAACATCGGAGCTCTTTTTGAAATAAAGACAATGTGGAAAGAAAATCAACTAGTAAAGTAAGCTAAAAATAAGATGCATGGTGCTTTTATTTAGCCTTGCTACCCCGAAGCTTTCCGGGCCCTAACGGCCCTAATTGACCAATTGCTGAGGCGGTCTCCTTTGCTTGCGGCTTGTATGGAAGGGCCTTCCTCCCCCTCCTCCTCAAAAAGAACACAACAGTCCATATCATCGTCCTTTAGGAAAAAATTCTTCATGGCTGCCAATGTCTCATCTTCTTCGGACCCGTATATAGTATCTGTCGGCTGGATGGTTTGATCCAGGCTAGGTATCGGAAACTCCAATGGATAGTAGGGGCCGCGCCATGGTGGTGACCAATTCTGGAATTCCCCCCAAGTATAGCCGTAGCCTAAGGCAAAAGTAGTGCCATGCTTTTTCAGTTTGATGGGCTTAGTGATTCCCTGAAGGTTCTTGCCGAGTCCCTTTCCAGGCTCGTACCCGCACCAATTCTGGATGCTTTCAATCTTGTTGTCCCACCACTTGTCTTTGTCTACAGCGTTGGCCTTTTTGATGTGGTGGTATGTCTCTCCGCCTATTCTTCTTCTGCCTCCAATCATTGGGATGGTCTGGCGTCTATATATGGGATTACTACCATCGCTATGAATGATCACTTCCTGGTGATTCCATTCGAACTTTACCGCCTTATGTAGGGTCGATGCTATAGTCCCAACAGCGTGGATCCAGGGGCGTCCTAACAGCAGGTTGTAGGATGTCGGGACGTCTATTACTTAGAAGTCGACGTCGAACCACGTTAGTCCCATTTGCAAGCACAGGCTGATTTCTCCAATAGTAGATCTTTGGGACCCATCGAAGGCTTTGACATTGATAGCCCCGTCTTTGATCTCGTGCAGGCCTTTTCCCAAAGTTTTGAGAGTTACAAATGGGCATATGTTGAGGCTGGATCCTCCATCGATCAAGACTCTGGTAATGAAATAATCTTCGCATTGCACAGTGATGTGCAGTGCCCTGTTATGACCCAAACCCTCTGGTGGAAATTCGTCTCCGTAGAAGGTTATTTTGTGGCTTTCTAGCACTTGCCCCACCATATTCGCCATCTCTCCTCCAGTTATATTGCTAGGCACATAGGCTTCGCTCAGTATCTTCATTAAGACTTTCTTGTGATCATCTGAACTTTGCAGAAGAGCCAGGATAGATATCTGTGCTGGTGTTTTGTTCAACTGTTCCGTGACCGAGTATTCCTTAACCTGTATTTTTCTCCAAAGATCGTCGGGTCCAATCTCAATAGGCCGTCCCGAGGTTTACTTACTGGACTCGGCTAAGTGCTGTGGGGTGTAAACCCTCCCTGTCCTGGTCATTCCTTGTGCGACAGTCGTTTCTCCTGTCCTGGTCTTTCCTTTTCTCCTGGCTTCGACAGTGTAATCCCATGGAACAACATTCGAGTGGAATGGTGTTATGTTAGACTTTGCTACTGGAATAGGCACCCTTGGTGGCAACACAGCAACTTCAAAGGGTGTAGGTGCCTTTGGAACTCCAAGCTCAACTTCGATTAGCCCAGACACCTTTGCAGAAAGAGGCACTTCAAATTCAAGTGGTACAGACATATTTACTTCGTCATCCTTGGTGGGCTGATTCTGCACAACAATTGGGTTAAGGGTAACTGCTGGCTTCTTTGGTTCATCTCCTTCAACAATCAAACCTATCGACCCTTTGGGCTCCCAATCGACCTCAATCTCAATCATATGCACATCTCCACCTTTGTGGTTAGGCAGGGGGTTGTTACGAGTATTAGGAGCGGGCTCCTTTGCTATGATGACCTTGTTGTCGATCAGAGTCTGAATATTGTATTTCAATGAACGACACTCGTCAAGGTTGTGCCCCTTCATGCCGGAGTGATACGCACAGGTCTTGTTGGGGTTGATCCACTGGGAGGGATTGTCTGGTATTTTGGCTGGGATAGGAATCACATAACCGATAGCTTTGAGTCTCTCATATAATTGGTCGATTGGCTCAGCGATGGCTGTGTACTGTTTGGGAGGTTTTTGGTCGAAATTTTGTCTGGGCTTTTGGAAATTTTTGCGGATAGGTGGCAATTGGTAGTGAGTGGGTTAAGTGTTATAAGCTTGGTAAATAGGTGCTGGTTGAAAGTATCTGGGTAAAGTGGGTTGATATGTGAGAGGTGGAGTAGATAGGTAAACGAGAGGTAGATAGGAGGGTGTGAGTGCTTGGTAATTTGGGATAGGCTGATATGTAAGTGGAGGTGATGGGTAGGTGTGGTATTTTGGTGGTGATTTGGCTCTCTGTGCGATCATCACGGCACTTACATCTTTCTTCTTGGACGTTGCACCAGTTTGTAAAGCTTTATTGGTGGCTTGAAATGCTTCAAGATTTGTTACCATACCGTTATTGATACCCTCCTCGATTCTTTCTCTGAGTTTGATGATATCAGAGAACTTTTTACCCTCGATCAGCATCAATCTTTCATAATATTAGGGATCTTGAGCCCGGACGAAGAACCTATTCATTTGTTCTTCTTCCAGGGCCGGTCTGACCTTTGCAGCTTCTGACCTCCAACGAATAGCATACTCGCGGAATGTCTCGGTGGGCTTCTTCTTCAAGTTTTGTATGTAGAACACATCCGGTGCATTCTCCGTATTGAAATGGAACCTGTCCATGAAGTCTGTTTCCATACCTACCCAATTCGTCCATTTCTTGGGGTCCTGAATGATGTACCAAGACAATGCATCTCCTTTCAAACTCCTCATGAAGAGCTTCATGAGGATTTTCTCATCTCTTCCAACCCCTACTAACTTGTCACAATAGGTCCTCAGGTGAACCCTTGGATCTCCGGATCCATCAAACATTTCGAACTTGGGAGGTTTGTACCCCTCCAGAAGTTCAACACCTGGCTGAATGCATAAGTCTTCATAGTTCAGCCCTTCAATGCCTTTTCTACCTTCGACACCCTAAACCCGACTAGTTAACTTCTTGAGCTCAGCTGCTAAGTTCCTAATGAGGGAGTCTTTGTCATCAGCCTCCGGTGCATTTAAGATCGGTTGGGTATAGTGAGGTATGGTATCCACAAAGATAGGAGTGTTATGGAGGTGGTTATTTGTGGTGTTTGGTGGCTCGGGAATGAGTAATGGAGCATTGTAGCAGGTTTGAGCGTGGGTAGGCTGTATTTGTGGTTGCAGGGTGTTTTGTGGAGGTGCAGGGTTTTGGGTGTTGACATCAGGAGCAGCAAGAGAGAATGATAGGCTTGCCAAGTTCAGAACTTGGTCCAACTCTTCCTAGAATTTCAACAATTTCTGCTCAAGATGAGCAGCAGTTCTCTTAGCAATTGGGGTACCCTGAGAAGTTTCTTCCCTTTCAATCTCCTTTCTAGCACTTGTGTTTTCCATTCTTCCTTTGCTTTTGTTCCGGACAGGACTCAGAGGAGGAGGAGGTGGAGGGCCCTTGGATCTTGTAGAATATGCTGATGGTGCCAGAATGCATGAACTAACCTTTGGGGATGGAAATAAAAATAAAAGAAAAAAATAAAAAGGTAACAAGTTAGTGCGGGTTCTAAGGAAAAAGTGTTGCAGTATTTAAACACATTGTGCGGGAATATAAATCGCGTCCTAATTTGGGTGCCTCGTTGTGCTTGAGGTAGGCCTAGCGACAGATAGTTTTGGAGAACTTATAATGCTAAATGCTTCATTTTATTGATAAAAATAAGAGAAATCCAAAACGACTCTAAATAACAGAAAGTAAATGTCACTAGTGGCCTTTGGCCTTATTATATCGTTAAAGCAAAATAAAGGATTCCTAACTACTTGGTCCCAGAAAGACCTTCCCCAGATTTGGCAGTCTTGTCTCCCTTGAACAGCTCCATCAACTCGCGTAGTCCTAGCAGCAAATAAGCTCGGGCCAGATGTCCGCCTGCATTTCCTTCAGCGTTTTGATAATCTTCAATTCTTTTGATGAACTTCCCTTCCAGCTTTACTAAACCTCGCTCCAAATACCCTAGCCGGTTGTTGGTGCTGACAGGCATTTCTTTCCACTCCTCGATCAGTTTCTGATGGGCTTCTTGTATTTCCTGATGCTCACTTTCATAGTCTTGGATTCTCTTGCGCAGTTGAATATACTTAGTATGTGTTTAAGCATGCTCGTCAATAATTCTGTGACCCCGAGCGGATCTTGGCTAACCAGTACCATTGTCCTCTAACCAACCCGAATAGTGCGGCACGCAGCCAGCGTGATACCTGTCTGGCTCAATGGATGCTTTCTCCAAAATGATCTTGCAATGCCACAAATGCTGAGCTTGGCACCGGTGAGGGATATCATCATCCTGGAAATCAGCACTGAGGTGAATTGTCTTATCGACCCTCGGTATGATTTGTTTTTTTCCAGCTTGCCTCATGGCTCAGAGAGGAACGTAAGGGTAAGTTCTCCTTAAACCAATCAGTATGAGTAATGAGGCATCTCGGGATCGAACGATGAACTCATCCGTGGGGAACCACTCAAACATCCACTGCACCTGGTCTTCTTTCAGATTTTCAAATAATTCCACCCATCCCTTGGCGTCCTCTGGCTGTGCGAATATTTTGGGCATGTAATTCATACGTCTTGGCTGGTGGAAGGCGATATGGTCATCCCAATCCCTGCATAAGATCTCTTGTCGGTATTTCCCTTGCTGGAGGTGTTCCATGAGCCATAGTTGAAGTAACAAATTACAACCCTCAAAATGACTACCTTGTTGTTGACACTTGCTCAAGGCACGGTATATCTCCGAGACGATCATGGGCAATATGCTGAAAGTCTGCCTACTAATCCCTTCCATCAGAGTTTTGGTTGCCATGGCTAGTTTGGTGTGGATCCTAGCCTTCTTTATATGGAACACAATCATCCCCAAAAAGGAAAACATGAAGACAAAAACCCTCCTATGGACATGCCCCAACGAGGTGATAGCAAATTCGTCTGAATAGGTGCGGTATGACTTGCTATAGCCGTACCTTTCATATAGGTAGTCAAACGGGATGTAGGAGTCCTTCAAACAAGTTAAGTCTGGGGTTTTTCTTCAATCCCATCATCTTAAGAAAACCCCTTCCTTTGCGATTTTCTGGCATGAGAAAACCCGGAGTCTCCCAAGGAATCCCGGCTAGACCCCCTATCTCTTCAAGTAAAGGAGTCATTTCTAGTTCACCAAAGCGGAACACAGATTTGTCATTATCCCAGAACAACGTTGCAGCCTCTATGATTCTATTGTTGGGTTGAATATCTAGGAGAGAAGGCAGATTCCCTAGGTACTTGCAGACGCGTGTTTGATCACTTGAGTGGAGGTCATTCCACCAATTCAGTAGCCTTGGATGGATGTTGGTCACCATGCCAAATCTGGGGATTTCGTGCCTCATTTATGCAAAACAGAGTGTTAGACTCGACTATTTAAATCAATAATTAGCATAGCAAAGCACTTAATTTCTCCAAATAAATGCACAGAATGTGAAGGCGTCCATTTGGGTCCAAGGAAACCCAGTGGACTTTGGACAAGGCTATCAGAATGAGTCATTATGTGGACAACATAACTGACTCGGCTAGATTTGACCATGATGCATGTACAGTTTAACGGAGTAAGGTTTCTATTTTGAAGTGAAAGACTGGTGCCCTTGAGCGGACAACTCAAGAGGGAAAGGCACGGAACCGTCGACTACACTATTGATCGACTAGTTTTACCGCAAATATGCCTTTGCCAAATTTAGGGGTGATAGTATTGGAAGTGCGTAACTACTCATTATAAGCGTTGCTATAGTATTTGTTTTGGCACGAGTGGAGTATGATGTTGAAGATGCAATTTACAAGAATAAAGCAAATTGACATGTATTTTCAC